>VYZV01044765.1:26002-86046 GCA_013401275.1 Pandion haliaetus | reverse complement strand
GTGGGAGGGACCCCACGGTGGAGCAGGGGACGAGTGAGGAATCTTCCCCCTGAGGAAAGGAGCGGCAGAGACGATGTGTGGCGAGCTGACTCAACCCCCATCCCCTGTTCCCCTGCGCCACCGGGGGGAGGAGGGGGAAAGCACCGGGAATGGAGCTGAGCCGGGAAGGCGGGAGGGGTGGGGGGAGGTGTTCTGAGGTTTGGTTTTCCTTCCTAATACCCTTGGTTTTTTTATTTTTTATTTCTTTTGTAGTAAATTAAATTGATTTTGTTTCTTCCCCAAGTTGAGCCTGTCTTTTGCCCATGACCATAAGTGGGGAGTGATCCCTCCCAGTCCTTGTCTCGACCCACGAGCCTGCCTTTGGATTTTCTCCTCATCCCAACGTGGCCAGGGGCGGGGGTGGGGAGTGAGCGAGAGGCTTCGTGGTGCTTTGTTACCGGCTGGGCTGAAACCGAAACCATGACAAGGAGGAACACAGAACATCAACCTGCTGCTGTTTGACCAGAGGGTCAGGGAATCTGAAGACAAGTGTAGAGAAGAGATGAAGGGGCTGAGGAGTAGTGGCTGGAAATCCAGTGGTAAAAATTCCAGTGATGAAATGGGCTGTACATTGGCACCCCTGGGAGCATGGGGCAAGGGTATCTGTGTCAAACATGGCATCTGCAAAGATCAGTCAGCCAGCAAAGGTACAAGGGAGAAAGAAAGAGGGACGTAAGTGGCCTTACCCTGCCCTGGAAAAAAGGTCAGCTTTGATTTACAAGATGTATTTCACACAGAATATAAGCAGGACAGATTAGGACTCAGTATCTCAGGACAGGAAGATGGAGGCAGTTGTCTTTAATCCTGTTTCAAAGGACAGTTTGAACATAAGGAGTGTGCTTCATCTTGAAAACTCACCTTAGCTTTCTCTTTGGAGATAGCACCATTGCTGATTTGCCAATGGATTTCCCGCTTCTCTTCTTCCTTCATCCTGATCACACTGCTCAGACTGCTTGGTTCACGTGCGAAGAGGCAGAAAGGCAGGCGGGACTTTATTGTTGGGTAGGTTTTCTGTGCGACCACAGTTGTAGCTCTAAGTTGGTAGAATGGCTCTACTAGGGTTGTAAAATGCTACTTCCTTCTACTAATTTCTGGGATCCCTTTTTCATTCATACACTTCAAAATAGCTGGCAAATGGAGACAAAAGAGGAAATCTAGCACTTGTCAGCAGGTGAATTAATTGGCTTTTTCAAAATGAGAAGCATTTATTTGCAGACTTAAAACATTGTGTCCACCTCTTGATCAAATCTAAATTGTCAGGTGTTTGCATGCTTCCCTAGCTGTTCAGACCACTTGCCTATTTAGACAGCCTGCAGGTTTTCACATACCAGACTATTGTCTAGCTGATTTAATTTTTTTCTGGAGAGGAATGAGATAGAATTTGTCACTTGCTAAGACTTCCAGTCAGTCATTATTTTGTGAGAAAAACATTTCTTGTCTGCCTCTGTAGTTTGCAGTTCCTGTACTGTCACTTTATTACTTGAGCTCCTTCAGAGCAAGATAGAGAAAGATTTCTGCAGTACAAATGGAAGGTGTCACCTCATACATTGTAAATAAACTGGTTTTTTTTCTTCCATTGTGGTATTTAAGGGTGAGGTCTCATAGTATAGCACAGCACATCTGAAGGTCACAGTCATGTGAAAAAGCTAGTTTCTCTCATTTCTCCCTCTCTTCCTACTCTTCCTCCTGTCACCAGCTGCACAATTCTCCCCTTCTTTCCTGGCACTCCTCTTGCCCTTGGTGGGCCAGTTCAGCTCACTGAACCCACAAAAAACTACCTCAACATGAGCAAGTGAATATTGTTCTGAGGATTCAGTGAGGCAGATCAGCTCAGCTGAGCTGTCAAGCCACGCAAAGGATGGAGCAGGAATGCATGGAAAGGAATGGCAGAGGAGGCAGCCCACCTCTTGTAGCAGCAAGATCTGGCTCTTAGATCTGGCCAGCTGCAATGTGAAACCTTACCTGAATGTAAGCTTGCAGAAGATTGAAATGGGCACAGCATAACCACCCTGCTATTGTGTCTTCTACTAACTGGCCTACCCACCTCCTTTACTTCAACAACTGTTTTGAATAATTAGAAGTTAAATTTAACTCCAAATTTCTTCCCTGGCGATAAGTCCCTCTAAGAATAATTCTCAACAGACAGAGATTAATGACAGAATGAGCAAACAACAGGAGCCAGTGGACCTCAAAAACAACAAAGATGGGACTAATGTTTCTTCTAATCCCTAGGAGTGGGTCCTTCTCTCTTATATTTGCACATATTTTGACCAAGTTAGGGCAGCTGCTTTTTTAGCATCAAGGATTTTCAATGCACGTGGAAAAAAAAGAATGTTTATTTTTGTAACAAGCACGTAAGGGTTGTATCTACACACAAAGCAACAACCCCAGTGCACCATACTGCGGCCCAAGCATATGACTTTGTCCTACTTTCCAGGCACTCTGAGTGTGTTAGAGAAATTGTATTCCTCGCTATCTTTGCTCTGGCAGCTGTATTGTTTGCTGTGGCTGTGTACAGCCTCAGGGCAGGCGTGAAACATGACAGAAGTATGCTAACGTTGCTAGTGTGACCATACTGTAGAAGGGTAGGCTAGCACACGTGGATAAGCTCTGATTAATTACCTCTGGGATTGACAAAAGTTAACATGGGGTTTTTGCTTTGTGCCTCATGCATTGCACAGCAGGTACGTTATTTCTCTGCCTGACAAGTGATGCTGGGAGGATAAATCATTTGCGTAGCTCTTTGTTCCTACAGTTACTGTATCTTGAACTGACTAACTCGTCAGGGTGAGCTGCTAAAGGGGTGGGTATGGGCATAGTCACCTTTCTGTACAGAGGCAGCTCTTCCAAGCTGGAAGTGGGTGAGGTGGTGCGTGGTTTGAAGGTGTTTGTATTGCAGTGTGCTCCTGCCATGCTGCTGATGTGCTAGCTGTTTCTGTCAATAGGCAGACTTCAGCGTGTTCCTGTATCAAAACAAAAAGTTCTCATTTAACAGTTAAAATCAACTCCATTTTATTATCTTGAGTAGCACTATTCTGCTTCCAGCCTGACACCCTTGGAGGATACTGCTTTAGGCGCATTTTAACTACAGGCATTTCTCCTCCACTAGATTCTCAGCAGGCAGGGATTAGGATGCGGTACTTGGCTGAAGCTGTCCTGCTGACGGATCGCAGTGACCTTGCTGTGACTTCTGTTCTGATCTCACTGGCACTGCTTGAATTTGACACACTAGAACATGAGATACTGGCTCCATTATGCCACTAATTGGTATCCAGAGCATTGTGTTGCTGCCTCCTTCACCATCTGATGTGGGTGGGAGATAGTTCCAATTTTTCTTTGCCATGTGATTTAGGAGGCTTAAGTCTCTATCAGCAGCCACTTGATGCCCTTATCCTTTCATGTGGCTGTCTTTATCACATGCAGGTGTAGAGCTTAACGCAGGCTTGTATTGTAAGTGTGGTTGGTCTCCTTATCTTATTGGTGGGTGCTCTTCTGGAATGGAAGGAAATTGTTTGCTCACTGAACACGGGTAAAACACACTAAATATTTTTCTTATGTATCTTTAGGGGTAGATCTTAAAATATTTTCTTCATTTGTCAAATATACAGTAACATAGTATTTTATTTCTGCAAGGTTATTTAATTTTTGGGCCACATAGATTGACTTTTATTTTTGTCTAGTAGTCATGTGGAGGGTAGCACAGTAGGAAAATCCATATCCTTAACCAAAATAATTCAGAGTTTTCTCTAAATGGCAGTTTTTGCTTTTATAATGACTTTTTTTTGTCCAGTAATCACAAAGCTGGACAAAAAGGTCAACAAATTGAAACAGAAAACAACTCCACATGGGATGATGCCTACAGCACTTTTTTTTTCCCCATGGACAAAAAAAAGAAGATGGTAGTTTGTCAGTTCTACAAGTTGGAATTTCATGCTGTTAATTTAATCATTAGGGAAGTTTATGACCCTGAAGATTATAAGTTGCAAATGCCTTGGTATCAAGAGGGAACAAATAACAAATCTGGCCTGGAAGGAGCACAGGGAGCAGTTGTAAGCAGCAAACTACCTGACACGATTAGCAGAAAAATAAGTTGTGGATTTATTACTGTAGCTTTGCCAGCTGAAAGTAATAGTTGTTTATTTCTGGCACTGGTTAGACACCAATGGTTAAATCCACAGGGGGACTTGAGCATTGTCAAAGTGACTCTTCACTTGCAGGATCCCAGGTGGAATTCACAGCCTGCTGTTAGACCCTGTGGCTCTGAGGCAATCTGTGGAAAGGCAGGTGTCTTGAGAGTAAGATGCAAAGTAGCCTGTAGTTACCTAAAATATCAAACGTGACATGTTGAACTGCATAGCAGGTTTGAACCCCACTTCTTTCTCCTTGTTCATAGTAGGCTGTAGGACTGTACCTAGGCTAAATGAAAATCCATATCCTCTTTTTAGACACCTAAGTGCACCCTTTAAAAATGGGGTAGATGACCAATGGTGCGTAGAAGTTAGAATGTAGATAGACTGTGGATGGCTGGGGACAACTCCCTGATGGGGTGGCTCTTTCTCATCCTTGATTCAAGGACTGTTCGTGCATTTTACACTAGCCTGCCCACAAGACTCGGTCTTCCATCTGAAGAATTTCCAAATCTCGTATATAAGGTAAGGGCAACAGATAGGAGAGCTTGCAGGGCAAACAGACAGAGCAATTGTCAGCATAGGTATGAATGCAACTCACATCCCTGAATTGGTTTATTATAACTGTGCCACGTTTCTCCTTTCCCTGAGCAGGGAATAGTTGGCAAGCTATAGAAGAGAACTTCTGATAATATTGACAAGGTGAATTAATGACTCATAAACTGTACTAATGAGGTTATTCTAGAATGGAGTTCAAGCAGGAACATTCAAAAAGAGTTTAATTCACAGGACATGTTAAGGACTAAGCTCTTTCTTTTACACTTTCATCTCACTGATTATTTTTTAATGGCCTACCAAACCTGACAGATCTGAACAAGCAGATACTCTTTATTGGGAAACACTGAAGATTGATTTCCTGATTTTATTGGCTCCCTTTTTGAGTACAGGTGCACACAACTAAAGGCAGATTTAGTTCTTCAATAAAGATGTGACAGAGAGAGGCTGGTAAAAATCTTCTCTTTTCCTTGACCTTAGTCACGTCACCTAATTTGGAGTTAGAAAATCCCACAGCAGAGGTTATCATCTGCTGAGTACAGCAGTTACAGTTCACAGTGCTTTTTTATAATGATCATACAGCTGAATTAAAGCTTTAGGCAACTATGTTGAATGATGATAAACTACTGCCCAGTAGTTTGGTGACTTAAGAAAGGACTATACATGCAGTTTACCTATTTGTTTTTCCTAGATCATATAATGGTTGAAGAGCATGTTGGTCACTATGCTGGTTTCCTAGAAGAACAACTAGTTGCTTTATGAATTTTTGTTATTGATACTAATGAAACAAACTTACTTAGGTATTTTCATGGTGCTCTTTTCCATTGTGTCCAAGCTCTTCCTAAGTATCTGTTGATTTCTCCTCATAATTTCCTTGGCATTTCTTAAGTCATCATAAGTATTTGTAATATAGAGGGGAGAGAGCAATTTTTTTTTTTTTTTTAAAAGGAAGAGTCTTAATCAAGACACAGTTGCCAAAATCATTACAAATGGAAGGATTCTTTACCAGGCAACACGTACACAGCAGTGTTTAGTAGTTCAGCAAGGTGCCACATTCAAACCTGTGATCAAGACATCACAAGATGGCCTGATTTTTTTCTTAGAGTTTGGTTAGACATTTTTTCAAGGGGTTGGACCTCGTGGAGGTTAGGACCTCAGGCTGTGGCTCCGCAATATGAGGCACCTGGTGGCAGTGCCAGATAAATGGGTTCCTGCTTCCTTCTCCTAGTACCTCCACATACTCTTTCCTTCCCTTGCACTGCAAGGAACTAGCCCCTTGGTCAGCCAACACAGAAGTCATGAACCAGATCAAGGAACTAATCCATGTTAAAAAAATAACCTTTGTTCTGTTTTTACCTTGGACTGGTTCCTTCGTGGAGTTTACGGCAGGGTCTCAGAAATGGTGGTGCAGGGGTGGTGTTTCACCGTGCAGCTGTGAAGGACCTGCTTGGCCAATGGGAGGTGAAGGTGGAGCTCCAGGATGGGATGTTTCTGACAAAAACTTGTTACTGTGGAACGATGGTCTTGGATTTCCTATCTTCCATAGGAAGAGCAAAGCCTTTTTCTTGCCTCCTTACTGACTCCTTGGCCTTACTTAAAAGGGACCTGAGATCTGCACAACTACTATTTAACCTTTCTTTTTTTTCAGTAAGGCCACCGTGAGAGCATTCTAGGTTCACTCTGAAAAGATTAAAGTATTTTATTCAACTATTGACCACTTAGGTCTTGAAAGCACACTGTGATTACTCCCTACTTCCTATCTTCAGTTGTTGCTGAAGCAGTCATTTTTGTTGAATTGCTTAAGCATAGCATGGCCAAAGGTTGGGGAAGCTATAAAACCACAGGTAGCTAAAAATTCTCCAACCTAAAGACATGTTTGAGGAGTGATAACCTATCATCAATAGCTTTGCAAGTGGAATGACAGACTCTGTTAATCATTGTGAATAGGCTGCTCTGAAGAGTTCAGATACTGTCACCAAGGAGTGGTCCAGTCCACCCCTCATTAGGGTGATGAAACTGCCCTACTTCAGAGGCCTGAAGCCAAATCTTCAAGGTACAACCGGTTAGCCTGCATTGCTGGGGTGTGGGCCCTTTCCCCGCACCCTTGGGAGGAAAGCAAACCAAAGGTGGTGCTGTCTAGAAAAGCAGAAGTTGCCCCACCAAATGGCAGTTTCCACAGACCCAATCATAATCCCATAATCCAGGGGAGAATCCCCCACTTCTCTATGGACTGTGAATTCCCCCAGGCCTTGGGTACTGTGACTGTTCCTGCCCGACATACCCCCTCCTGGGTCACACAGCGGTACAAACCTGAGCCAGATGACAGACCGGCACATGACTGCATTTCTGTTGAACGCATTCTGGTGTGGATATTGGCTTTGTGTGCTTATTCAGGCTTTACAGTGCCCATGCAAAGGCGGGCAGTGCTTGATCTGGCATAAAATCTGCCAGTGCAAAATTAATCCATCAAAAATGTTTTATTACATTTGAACCAGCAGAGTAAATTCATACTGGATGAGTGCCTAATGTCCCATGGCCGTGGCACTTCTGGGTCCATTTCCTGTTGCCTTAGGGGAGAATTTACCATACTGTTGAAGATTTGTAGACCAGAAAGAGTGGGACCAGGTGAAGCTGGGGCAAGGAGTACTGAGGACAATTCTCGCATAGGTGGAAAGGAGCTAGTTTTGGAGCTGATAATCAAGAAGCTTCATGAAAACTATGCTTTGAGGAATGATGTAGAACAAGGGATCTCTGGATTCAAAAAGGCAGCTGTGGGAAGGCCTCTTACTAATGAACGAAAGCAGAAGGTGGGTCTGTCTTGTATTACAGTGTGCTCCGTGCTGTTGAACAGACATGTCCCAGAGTAACTCCTCTAAGGAATACTGCTGAAAACACCCTACTTCATTGGTTTTATCAGGTCAGGGGTGATGTAGCCCATTACTGTTATTTGAGTAAAGAGGTGTGTACATCCGTGTGTACAAACACAGGCAAGACCATGTCATTTTCTGAGAAGCTTAATATCTATGTCTAGACAGGCATGATCTGTACTTTGAAGGTTCAGACTGGAAGCACTACTCACAGAAAGAGTTTAATTGCTGCCCTTGGAGCCTGGTTCTCACCCAGCACTGCCTGGTATCAACAACTATCTGCTGTCTACCATTCCCTGCTGTCTAAAACCAGATGGAGATAGACACCATATAAACCAAAGGCATAAAAAGGCAGGATTAATTTTTTTCAGGGGAAAAAGGTAAATGCATACCTTAAAATGCAGATGTAGGAGTGGGGAGTTTGGCATTTTAGCTTTAGAGAAAAACATTATTAAAAATTTACTCAGGGCCTAGAGATTCCCAGATATGTTTGTCTGGGAAAAATAAGAAAGAAGGAAAAGGAAGAAAAATTAAAGTCAGGAATAACTGTTTGTAAGTAGGCTGGGTATCTCACAAAAATGACTCAATCTCCCTGGAAAATGTTGTAATCTCCACTTCAGGCTGGCCTGCCCCTCCCTCCTCACAGGTGAATGCTCTTGGGAGCAGTGATTTGACCAGTTCCTTTGCTGGGTAAGCAAGGAGCAGCTTGGCTGAGAAAATATTATTTGTAATACTCTGTTTGTAACCTTGAGAAGATCTCCACGGCAACAGAAGTTGCTGAATAGAGTTGGTCATGACATTTTGACAGAAGAAGTTTTCCACTAGAAAATGCTGGTTTAATGCAAAAGTGTTGGGGAGAATGATTTGATGTTGATGATATTTTGGTCTGAAAAAAATCAGGGAAAATCTGAAAAATGTCTTGGAAGGAAGAGGTTTTTCCTTTTTTAAGCCGGTCACCTTCTCTCCTGGGACCTTTCATACCAGGAAACAAGACTACCATCTCTTCCTTTTCTATTTTGGGACTAGTGGTTGAATTCCCAGTTCATCTCCTCTTTTTGTCTCTTCATTGTTGATGCTTTTATGAAAAGGCTCCAAACAAAGCAGGAGATGAGAGAAACTGTAAATCCTCAAATATCTAAAGTATTGGGTTTTTTGAAGTTCTGTTTTAGGAAAGAGAAATTCTGAAATAAAAGCAAAATAATACAGTGGAAGAGTGTACTATAATTACTTGTCCATTCTGTTTTGTATAGTTGCTTTTATACCATATGGCCTAAAATCTCAGATTAAAATTCAAGTGTTTTGTCTTCTTTGCTCTTCATGAGTTATCTTCATCCCTTCTCTCTACTCCTAGACCTCAACTGCTGGATGTAGTGACAGCCAGAGACATGTCATTGTATATCATATCCTCTCAGTAACATTATTAGTTTCACTGAGGAAAGGTCTTGGGACCTGCAGACGCCAACCTAATGTTTTGTCTCTTTTCCCAGTGATGGCTCTGTATGAAACTAGTGGAGAAAATGGTATGGGTAATCAATGTTTCTGCAGAGGCAGTTTTCACAGTTCTGCTTCTTGACTCCTTCCTTGCCCATTCAGTATTAAAAATACGAATAAAAATGAAACCATTAATTCTTTGCCGTCAGAAAAGACAGGGAAATAGACACCTGTCTTCCTCACTGTCTTCAGCAAGAATGTTATTTTTAAGTGCTTTCCCAATGGGATTTTTGGAAATGGATTTGGCATTTGAGATCATTAGTTGAATTTGCTGACTAGTTCAGTCACTTGACTGCCTGCTGTCACTAGCTGCCATTTCAGTACCGCCTCTCCTTACACTGCTCTGCTGCTGAGATTACAGTAGCCTTCCCCTGAGCCTTCCCCTCCTTCCCCAACGCTTGCCAGATCTTTTTGAGGATTGTCTTTTTCAGGGTTTCACAGTTGAACATGGGACTATAGCTGCACCATGCAGGGCCAGGTGATGCCTGCATTCCTGGGCTAGTGCCGGATGAGCTCACTCTGGGCTCACAAGTCCAATGAGGTGGTACAGGGACAGACTGCTGTTGGAAACACGGCAGGTCTTCCTCCACAGCAGTGGACCGTTTTACAAACATGTACTTGTCCCATCAGCCATAGCAGGTGTCCCCAGGCTGGAAGCTGCTGGCAGTGCTGCAGCTATGTCAAAGTGGTACACACAAAATCCAGCCTGCAGTCTTTATCCTGGAAAAGATGGGAAGCAGATATTTTGGCGTCTGTCAGACACCCAGATACATCCTCCTGCACCTGCCCATTGGCCAGCAGAGAGTCAGGAACCGTTGCTGCTGCTGCCAAGGAAGAACACAAACTGCCTTTCCAGGAGCCAGCCACCACCAGCAAGCTATGCACGTTTGCATGGTGTGGACTTGTCTTATGTAAATTTGCCATGCAGGAATGTGCCAAGTCACTGGAGGTGATCATACCATGTGAAAAATGCTGGGAATGGTAGCAGGATTTGTCAAATAAAGTATCTGGAGAAAGCGTTACATTTCTAACTGGAATAGCTAAGATGAACAAGACGATGGAGGTAAGCAGAGAGAGAAATAGCTCAAGGTCATACAGCATGTTAGTAGCAGAGCTGGAGGGAGCATCCAGTGTCCTAATTATCAGGCTATTTTCCTACCACCTAATCTGTAGACTCATGCTTTAGGTTCAGCGGGCTTACATCTGCTTTGGATATGTTTTTCCTGGAAAACATTGTCTCTACTTACCTCAAACTACATCACACCACAGGGTTTGCGCTTACTGTGGCTGCTCAGCATCTTGACGCTGGTGTTAAAACTGGCAAAGGGGTAGATAATATCCCCTTTGTCAAGGCTGACTGATGGAAGAAGGCACAAAGCCAACTTTGAATGCCAACTCTGATAGGAAGCTGACGTAAAAGAGGCTGAGGAACCATATAGGACTGCTGCCCTGGTTATATAAACTGGAATATTTTTTGTAAATGCTCAAACTGACGTGCATTGTGTTTTGGCATGTGTTTGTCAGTGCCCTTGTTTTACAGCCTCGCTGAAGACTCATTGACAGATGGCACTCAAGAGAGCGCTTTTTATAGATGCCAGTGTCCAACTCAGATACAGTTTCTGAAAGCAAAAGGTGTTTGGGGGTGGAGGGATCTCACGCGCTGCCAAAGCATTTTGCAAAAGGTGCTTTAATGGTACTTTATACTCTTCAAAAAGGGGAGGTATGTGGGAGATGAATGAGGAACATTGTATCTCATGGATGTTGAGTCACCAGATGATTCTGGTAGAAGGTGAACAGCATTTATGAAGAGGAAGAACAAGAAAACAGAAATTTAAAGGGCATATACCCTGTGTCCAGGGGGTGCAGGATTTGGGCAGTGCCTATCTAACCTGGTATTCTGGAGGGTGATTTCTTGTCACAGCTTGACCCAGTTCTTACTTGGAGACTAAGTGTGTTATAAGTGAACACAAATGCAGGCTATCTAGTGCTTCATAGCACTTTTCTCCTTTGTGGGACAGGGACCTTGGGGCTGAGTCACCCCAGTGCAGGCTGTGCCCTAACCCATGGGGTGCTTTCCCATGGGGGCCAAAGATGGTGGGCAGAGCTGGGTGCTGGTAACAGGCTCCATCAACAGCCCCCCAGACTGGGGGAGTGATGACCCAGGCCCAGGATCCATCCGGGTGTCCATCTAGGAACAAAAGGAGATGGGGCCAGAGAGAGGGTTGGAGACAAGGCTGCGGTGTGGATCTGAGCTCTATGCAGGAGGCAGGGCTAGAGGCTGGCACTCCTATGGCATTGCTAGTGCAGGGACTGATGGCTCTGGCCTGAGCTGAAATGGGGTCCTGGGCCATGGGCAGGGTGGTGGGAGAGGCCTCAGGTGACATTCATCAACAGCAGTAAGGCCTCTTGGTGCACTTAGGACCCTGACACACACAGAGAAAGATGTGTTTTTGCTACAGGATGACTCATGTGCAGTGGCTGTCCAGTTTTACCAGAAGGAGGAAATAGAGGTGGTTTCAGCTGCAGGAAATGCAAAGAGTACTTTGTCTCTACTTACCACGACTTTGCAGTTAGGTAGATAAAAGTAAACAATGCATTCCTTATTCTGCTGTCATTAAACCCTTTATTCAGTAGAAGTATCTGGATCTCGGTGTAGCTACTGTTTCTAGCTCTGGGGCTGAAGGATTTGCAGGCTCTGACTCTTTCCCACATTTTTGGGAGCCAGGACATAGCAGTCCAGCCACCTCCGATTCCCAGTCTTCTGGTTGGTGTGTGTTCTGGGTGGTGGGGATTCAGGCTTCCAGTTGAAAGCTGGGGACAAGATGGCAGGCAGGCTGAAAACCAAGCATAGTCAAGGGATATATTAACCACAGGCACTTTGCTCTTTACAGCTACTAGGAAGCTGTATGTATCCCTGAAACAATGCAGGTCCATAAAGTACCTTTTGTGGAAGTCTGTGGCAGAGACATATGTAGAATCCGTTTATTCTTGGAACTGTTCAGTTGTGGAATGATCCTTTCTCTTCTGGAAGATATAAATCTACTTTACCACACACGTTACAACTTACACAGTATAAGAAGCAAGGCTGAAGAGCCAATAGTCTTCTCCGGAAGGCATCTCTGAGTAGGATCTTGTGTGCACTGAATGAGGTACGAGGTCTTTGCAAACCAATGGTATGTATTCCTGCAGTGGAAGATTATATTGTAGAGCAAATATAAGGTAGTGCAGGGGAGATGAAGAGAAGGTAATGCAAGCAACTGCGCCATTTCCTAATTCTTTTCTGCAGACTCAGATTTTTTTTGTTTTCTGTGACAGGCTTGTTGTGTGCCACTTCACAGGGCTTAAAGGGCAAATAGAAAATGCTTTACAGTATGAGGCCTATGTTATTAGATTTTTGAACACTAAGAAGCGACTTCGCCAACATGGCAATGATATCGATGCCCTGTGTAAGCCATTGGAAGCCTTCAGATTAATTGGACATATTCCCATCCTTCTTGTGTGCCCTCGCCAGAATGGAGGGGGTTAGTTTGTCCACGTCATGTTTGCTACAGCAGGAGAAGGGTGAGATGCCTTCTCTGAAGCAGACCATGTCCTAGTGGGCTTCAATCCTTCTGCCTTGTGTGGACAGCTTTTTCCTGTTGATCCTGATTCCTTTTTTTCTCAGTTCTGAAAACATTCCTGTCCCAGGCTACCCTCCTCCCCATCTCCTCTCCTCCCATGTACGTGAGAAAAAGGTCTTCTCTTACGCCAGGCTATTGCCTGCTAAGCTTCAAACTTCTGTCCCCAAGTACAGGGATATAAAGGTTTCCAAAGAAAAAAATTTTAACATGAGTAAAATGTGAGCAAAGCTGCCTTTTCTTTGGATTCAGTCTTAGACATTGTTGCACCATTTTGACTGATACGTTCTTAAAGCAGATATCCAGCTGGAAAATTTAAGCTATGGGGATGGAGGTCTGGCAAAGTATTCAGAACTAAAAAAACACCATGGAATGGGAATTGTCAGACAATGCTAATTATAGGTGTGGCAAGCAGCTGTAACATCCAACATGGCAATTTCTGCTGTCTCTCTCTCTCTGTTTTGCTATTTAATGCTCTTACACTCTGTTGCCTAAGTTTAAAGCAAATGCACACTAGCAATTCACAGCCAGGTAATGCTTGTAACCATCTGGAACAGAGATTATCTTCAAATGGGAAGTAGAGGAAACACTTTTCCACGTAGTCGTGACGCTGTCTGTTCCTGACCTCTCTAATGACTGGAATTTAGGGAAAGCAATCATTAGAGTGAGGAGAGGAAGGAAATGCAAGGGGAGAAGGTGGAGCAGGACAGAATGCCAGAGCGTCAGAGCCAGCAGAGTCAGTAGGTGCACAGACAAAAGCAGGACCAGAGATTTACAGTGAGCAAGAAGCAGAGTCAGTGTGTGGCTAAAACCAGTTATCAGAGAGCATAAGGAGCACTAGGAAGGGAGAAGAGTGCAAAAGATTACTTTGAAGAAGCAAAAATGACAAGAATGGGTAAGAGAGAATAAATAAGGACTATGATTTGAGGCTAATAAAAACCACCAACAAACATGCATGGTGGTCCAGTCCTGTTCAGAGAGGCTGTCTATCCCTGAAATTATGACAAGGAAGATCAGCTGCTACTTTTGAATTATTTTCTCTGAATAAAGGGCAGGTGGAGGAAGTCTATTGACAAAGTATTGGACTGAAATCTATGTTCTTCCTATAAAAAAAGGAAAAATAATTTGCATTTTTGTAGCTTTTTTTTGGTCCTTTAGTACATGAATCCTGCCCAGTGCTTTTACTTAGTCCATCTTACCTGCCTCTACTTTCTGCATATGAAATGCATGAGGAGGTTCTGCAGGATTTTTGATGAGGAGAGTCTTCACAGCTCAAAGATGCTTTGTGTAGCAGCTCATAAATACCTAACTATGTAAGTTTTAGGATGTGGTAACAGGTACTAATTTAATATAACTTCATTGTTTTTAGTATTAGTCTCATAATCAGAGCGGTATTACCAGACTGACCGGCATGAACTATAAAGACAGGCATAGTTTTGTGTCAACTGTTGTTAACAGTTGTTCATTCACTTTAATGTCAACCCACTTCCAGATACCGTAAAAATAGGTTGCATTGCATCTGGATGGAGTAAATAGCATGACAAAAATTTGTGTTGTGTGACAGTCACTCTCAAAACACTACCATAGTTCATCACAGTAGTAAGGGAAAGCAACAGCATGATTTGGAGTGGTTTGAGCAGAGGAGAGCAGTGGAAAGAAGGAGGGGAAGGGAAGGGGAAAGGAAAAGAAAGGGATTTATTTTAATGATAGTTACATTCCCTTCAGAAGCTACATTGAATTTTGTAGATAATGTTTTGTGTGGCAGAAAATCACCAAGTCTCTCTTGAGTATAAACCCCATAAAAGTTCCTTTAAAAATGTTCATATTCACAGCAGAACCAGAAAAGAAGTTCAGGAGGACTGTCTGGGAACCCACCCAGGGTCATGGGCACGGATGGCCCTTGACAGTGGGGTTATGCTTATAACTAGCGAAAACACATAGTTTAGAACAGAAGTTTGTATCTCTCACTTCATTAGAAAATGATAAATTTAATTGTAGTGCAGAACTATGCATTATAACACTGTTTTTGAAATGCGTCAAAAAGGAATGTCTTGCAAATCTGAAAAATTTCTGAACAATAGAAATCTTGGAGAAGAACAATACGCGATCTGCTTGGCTGCAGTGTTACAAGAGCCTTATGCTGATCGGGGTGTAATTGTCCTGCTGTGAGGTTAAACCGTGTTTAATACCCTGCTTGCTCACAGCATTGTTTTTCAGTCTCAGGAAAATCATTTAAATCAATTTTTTTGATTTTGGAAAAAAAAATCTGGTATTTAGATTGGCTGAGCAAATGGAGATATTTTTAAACTTGCTTCAATAACTTTCTGTAAGATAACAGTTGGCTTTCAACAGAAAAAGCTGAGTAATTAGTCAGTCATGACTGACATCAGAACTATCTAGCTGAAACCTGTTGTTTAATTAACATTCTCCCACATTTGGAACTATCATAAGACAGTAAATAGTTCTGAGTCTTCCTGGAAAAATAATGGCTGAATACCTGTAAAATCTATTATGTAATAATAGAAGTGCTGCTAGCATTACATTAGCAAATTTGGAGAGCTGGCTTTGCCAGTCCTTTCCGGATTTTCTTGGGAACTTTTCATCTCGGGCATCTCAGGCATCGCCAGCTGTAAACTTTACTGATGATTTTGCTCCCACAGTATGTTGTAGCTTTCATCTCAGTGGATTTGCTGAAATGAATAAGTGCCATTTTGAAGAGATGGGCCTTCTGTTCCTAAAATATTTGATTTTTTGCAGAGTTTTGGACAGATTGTCTACTATGTTTAGGGAGTTCTGACCTTTCTTCCCACTTCAGACTCTTATATAAGGAGCTTGCATTGCTTCCTTCACAGCTTAAGATGCATCACGTAAGGCATTTCTCTGAAAGCAAAGCCAGTGTCTTTTCTGTGGAGTGTGCTCCTGATTTAACAAAGAACAAAGGTGCTTTGTGGCACACTTACCACTTCACCTTTCATGTCTTGAAGTACGGACAGCATCTTGGGTTGTGATCTAACCGATTTTATGAATTAGCTAGAATGGCGTTTCCTAAATGTTTATAAAACCTTCATTTAGGATCATGCAGTTCTGAGTCATATGTTGCTAAGATGAGTCTAGGTGATTTCCAAAATCAAGGAGTCTGCATTCCTCATGGTTTCTCCTGGTGCAGTCTTGTTGCTGCTCTGGATACTAAAGCTGTTGTCTCAGAGCCACCGTCATACTGTTGTTTCTGATAGCTGCTCAGCTGTATGTTGCAGGTGTAGAAGTTGAGATTTCTGTTATCTCATTTCAGGTAACTGGATTTGTGAGTTTGTTTTGGTCTCTTTTTTTTTTAAGTCATTTTGAAACTTTAGAATTATTTAATTGCTTGCAAATCAAATAAAAACTCACTCTGTTTTAGATACTTAAAAAATAAACATCCAAATCTAAACTGGCCTTCCTGGGCTTTCTTTGCAGTCAAAAGAGAGAGAGTTTGTCCTCCAGGAAGCAATGAATCTGATGGTAGTCACAAGCTAGGGCAAGATGGCTTGTCTTGAAGAGGTACTCAGTATATTCCTGACTCTACATGGAGTCAGGAATGGCCACCCTACACTTCGGCATCTGAGTTTTAAACTCCTGGATTAGAAAAGATGAATTCTATCCTTCCTGTCACAAATATTTGTTTTGTTTTTTTTTTTGTGGTGATGTGAATATCTTGATGCTTCTTGTATTTTGTTATTTTTCAGTGAGAAAAATACAGATTGCTTGGAAGTTCCAAGTCTTGGTTAAGTTCAATACGTATATGGCAACTGTGTATCTGTGTAACTGGAGTACTCCATCATTCTCTTCAGACTAATCAAAACATGAAAAATATTCAACTAGGATGAAAAGAAAGAGAGATCATATTTTACAAAGTTATGTGCTAAGAAAATATTAAGTTATGGTGGCTAAAGTATCTCAGAAATGTGAATAAAATGAGGCATTTGGTTTCTGGAGCAGGCAGTGGAAGACAGAGTACAGTATGACAAACAACAGAAGTTGATTGCTGCTGGGAGTGTAGGATTTTTCTTCTTTAGTCAGCTGTTTGTTAATTGGTTTTAACCCTTTAAAAATGCAACGTTGGATTGTGTTTTGAGCTGTGCTTAACTTCGAATGGCATAGGATTAGAGAGCTGAAACACCTGTAGGTCTCTCAGGCAAACATCTAGCTCACATGCTGGTCATTGCAACCTTTGTGGAGCAGTTTGGAGTTGGCAGAGCAAAGAGAGAACAGCCCATACCAGACTCTTTATCACAGAGGAAACAAACTGCTTTTCTGTTCAGTAACCAAAGACCATCATTTTGTCTTTCCTCCAGGTCCCTGACAAGTGAAATAAAAATCAAGGAGTAGCTGGAGGACCACTGGCCTTGAGAAAGCCGAAGTGCAAAAGGGCTGTTCATTCTCTGGCCAGTTTGTGCTTTTGTGGAGATCACTCACTGGGATGGGATAATGAAAAAAGAGAAATGCTAGCAGGGAATCTGCCTGAGAGAAGAGGCAGGATCTGGATCTGCCCCAGATGGCGGGGTTTTGAGATGGTCATCCTAGGGCAGGAGTGGGAATGAGAAGCCTCTGTGAGAGGAGGAGGAATGAAGGACTCCTGAAGGATAAAAAACAGTAGGAGAACAACAAGAGGACTTCACGTAGGAATGCAGGCTACCTCTTCGCAAAATAAGGAGGCCCTTCACAGCCATGGAAGAAAGGAGCTAGACCTTCCTGCAGAGAATTCCTCAGCTTGGAGGTAGTTAACATTACTTGATTGTTCTTCATGGGGACAGAGAAGGACCTGAAATTGTTGGGAGCGCTGCAGAAGTGTATGCTGAAAACATGGGTATGTATCAACTGTGGCCAGAGGTGTGATGGCGAGTCAGGTAGCCACACCTGGGGGACCTGTTCTCCAGCTACCTTGTGTATAGTCACAGCAATTCAGCGATGGTAGGGGCTTCACGGCAGGCTGGGAGGGCCAGCCTGCTCCACGAACATGAGCTGGGCTGTAGCTATACCTTAGGGAACCTCTGCCATGAGACTCTCACCATCTCAGGAGGGATGACCCTGACCACATCCTATCTCTGCAGTGGAGACATAAGTAAATTCCTAAGGGACCAGCCCAGATAAAACGACCAGCCCAGCTATAACAGGTAAACAGTGGACTCTAGCTATTAGCTTACTATTTTTTAACTACATCATCCTTTCCTCTGAGCTAGTAAGGAAAACTATCTACACCCCTTGTCTTTACAGGCTTTGATAAAAAGGTAAAAGGCTCTGTGATAAGGTGAAGTGCTTGTAGAAAAGTTTGAAGGATCGCAACAAAAAATATAGTAATGTGGAGAAAGTGAGGAAAAGGAGCTGGATCTAGGAGTTGTCACAGTGAAAGGTTGTGGTTTGGTTTTTTTTCTCTTCATTTTTTGTTACATGCAGGAGAAAATTTAATATGTGCAAGCTATATCTGTTGACTGAGTTACTGTGGGTCATGTAAATTCTTTCTTTCAAATAATAAATTATTCAAGATTGGGATTTGGAAAGTCCTGGGGATGGTATGTGCCTCTTTCTCCAGTGGCAGAGGCTGGCTACAGGCACTTTAATATACCACAGAATTTTTTTGCACTGGACTTTTTTTTCAGAACAGTGTACTTCTAAACAGCCCAAATCCAAGTGGGATGCAGTTATACTTAAATGAGAATGCTTACACTGACATACCTTATTCTGGTCTGAGAAGAAAAATAAACTTTCCCTGCGTACAGCTCTATGATGCTATACATGGGGTCCATCATCCCAAATTTAGGCACATATAAATTAGTCAAATGTACTGGGCTTCCTTTTAGTCATTGGGAGAAATAGCACCTCCACTATACTTATGTAAAATATCTAAGACAAATCAGAGAAATCACCCTGGAGGTGTCAGTCCCTCTCCATTGACTGTATGGGGTGCTTAACACAAATGAGATTTAGACATGTAACTTTGAAATGTCTACATTGGAATGAGATCAATCTGACCACGTGTATCTGCACTGGAACTTGAATCATTGCAGCCACACTGGTGCAAAATCATGAATTCAACCAGCAGAGTTGTACGAGTGTGACTTTTCCACCCCCTAATGTAAACCAAAGCTTACATTTAAGGCACATGACAGTGCTTTTGTAGGCTGTAGGTGGGGACTTTGCTACATTGTAGGAACAGCAGGCAGAATACTTATGTAGGTAGGTTTGCTAACTGTGGTAGAAGTATTATTAAGTATCTGGTCACTTTTTAGTGCACATCCAAAATACAACAGCTGCTAACATGGTTTCAGCTAGTGGTATAGAATTAGAAGCTACCAAGATAACGCTGCTGATGGTTAAGCTTGCCAAACGTGTTCCTCTATAAAAGCAGCAGTGCGTTTCGTCCCACTATAAGTACAGTTGTTTCGTGACTTGAGTGAAAATAGTTTTGATTTTTATGGAATGCAGAACAGTGAATTTAGACAAAAAACATGAGCTTTCCAAGAGAACCTCTTTGCACCTCTACCACCCCAAATAGCAAACAGGTGGTTCATAAGAACAGTGTTCATCATGGATTAACCTTCTGTGGCTTTGGGAAAAGCCTAGGCTTGATTTTGGGGAGGTATGTCCATTCCTTGTTTTTGGAAGGGGCTTTCTTATAGAAAGCTGTTTAGAGTGCACTCAAGCTTTAGAGGTGGCCTTCACTTGGTGCAAAAAAAGCAGTGTGGATCTCACGGAGTTTGTCCACAGTGCAGGCAGTGCAGAGGGCATTGGAGAGCTGTGTGTTGAGGCAGGTATACACGGCAGCCTTCACCTATAGCGCAAGGTGCTTACTGGGAGGAAGAGTCTTTCACACTGCATGGAGAAGGTACTGTACCTTTCTGAGCTGGGATGCTGGGCAGAGACCCAAGGGTGCCTGCACCTTGTAAAAGATGATCTAAGTGAATGGGCCCTTCATCTTTGATGGTAATAATTCGGAATACTGTTTCAGATACATGTCTAAATATGTTCTCATAATTATTGCTTTATCAGTAATCTAAAATTTTAAAATGAGCTCTACAGCTTGGTGAAAACTGCAGTGTAGTTTAAACCCTGAAGTGAATGACATTATCCCCAAATTAGCAGTATTAACATCCTTGTACCTGTATATCAACACTTTACATCCTTCTACTCTTAGTCCAGTTTATAAATGGTTACTTGCCTCGCTCAATATGATCATTATTTGTATCTGCAATCAGTTACTAAAGTCTCAGCACATGGTTGGTTTACAGAGGCTTGAAAAGATCCCCCTGAGCCAGTAAACCTCAGAAAAGCTTTTCTAACTGTTGGTACTTGTCCAGGTGTGCAAACTTAGCCCACTGCAGTTGTAAGGTGATGTGACTTAGCTTAAGCCTCCATGAAAGATATTTGGGGTAGTCTGAGAGCATGCCCATGGATAGCTGGCATAGTTAATCTGACAGGCTCTAATGGGTTAAGGTGCTATAATTTGATCATATGACTGAGACCAAAACATTTGGCCTGACATAGGCCTCGGTTGACACCCGGTAGCCTTTGAGATAGGGTCAGTGTACTCTTGCTTGAAATGGCAGAGGAGATCCCTTCCCATGTGCATGTGCAATTTTTCTGGTCCCCTTCATTTCTGGGTTTGTGTATGTGGTCATCACAGCACACGCTGCCCTGTGCACGTCTGTGTGACTGCATCCTAAGGGAGCTCTGCTCTCAGCCTGGACAACACGGAGAGTTTCCCAGGGAACACTGGTACAAAACAGGTAGGCAGGAGGGAGACCTGGCTGTGGCTGAGGTGGCAGAAAGTTGGCATGTGGACAAAAAATTAATTATGTTGTTGCCTGTAACTTTGTAGAGTGATTATTCCTTTAAAGATGTGCAAAATCGTGGCTAAGCACCATTATGAAGGGTGAATCTCATTATTTAATTTCTTTTAAGGATTCTTGAAAGGTCTAAATGGGAGCACCTGCTGGACCACTTGGTGATGCCCTCCCACTCTGCCTGCCTACATTTTCTTCTTACAGAAAATAGAGTTTATGAAGGAAAAAAGGATGAGAAAGCAATCTGTACTCTTTTTTTTCCATGCAAGCTGGATGTTAGCAAGTGGCCCTGAGTCTTGATACACCCCAGGTCAAGACAAGACATGCCAGGTATGCATACACCTGAGATTTGCAAAACACTGCTGGTTCCCACAGCATAGACACAGCTTGAGAGAATTCTCTGAACAGATCGCTGAGGTAGCACAAGGGCCAGAAGTAGCATATGTATCTGGACTGAATAGGAGCAATCAAGGGCTGGGGAAATAAAGATTCTTTTACAGTGAGTGTATTGTAATAGCAGAAACTCCTTCAGTTCTTTCCTTTTATCCACTTGGATCAAGCTGGCTGGAAGCGTTTCATGTCTTTTGTTGCATCACATGAGGAAAAAGATGAAAAGCAGAGAAGAATGCTCTGCTCAACTCTTGCTCACTGGGTTTATGTTGAACTCACTAGGATCTGATGCAGAACTTTTTTTTAAAATATACAGACCCTGAAATACAGTGGAAGCTGTGCTTCAAAATTCTCAGCAAAAGGCTGGGCTTGTTTATGCCTTTTTCCAAGGCGGTGTGCAAATATACAAGTTTACTGACAATTATCGTGGTTAGGTTTTTAATGAACGCTTAGTTCTTACTTGTCAAGAACAAAAAGACTTAAATACGTTTACAGATCAGGCTGCTGGTGACCTCCACTTTCCATTTTGTAATGTTTAACATGCAGTTTCAATGTTTTGAATTTTTGCTTAGGAGGCTGAGAGCTGCACCATAACTCTTTTTAAAATAGTATTCATGGCTTAAATGTTAATTTGAGTTTCTGTTGGGGAAGTTGAAATTTAAATGCTGCTAATACAGCTTTACGTGGAACAAAGTAAGAATTAGGATGGTGTGAAATATGTCCTGGTGTTGCATCAAAATGAAAATATGGAGTGCTACCAAACCTAGAGTTGCGTGGGGCACTACAGAAGTGTGTTGTGTAGTGTCCATGGAGTAAGATTGTTACCTTGCAAGGCAGAAGACAATTGAATAAAACCCACATCAACCCACATTAGCTATTTCCTGTTAAGAAACACTGGATATTGTTTTTCATAGCCACACTTTATGAAGCACATGTTTCGATAATTGTCAAGTGCTGTGATACTTCTTATTTGGCAAATCTTGTCCATGTGGATGAGATACTATTTTTCCATGGATATGTTTATATGAATTGCAGCCAGTGCCTCTACCTAGGAAACTATGTCAATGTAATGCAATGTTATGTAAGTTTTGTTTTGGTTCTTATATGCTGGACGTCACAGGGTTTGATGTCTTCCAGAAGTGCATTAAGTGATGGGATTGTCATCTGCTACATGTGGTGTTCTCTCTCCCATTCTTTCCAAGGGTGACTTTTGTCCTCTTTTTATTTCCATTGTCTTTTAAAATAGTTATTACATTATTTGTATACAGTTGTGTATGTATATATGTGACTCACATTCAGAGTAGAAGATAGTGAGCTTTGTGCAGGGGATAATTCCAGTGGCAACTCCTTCAAAAGTCTGTTACTGGCCTGAGAAAGCTCTGTTTTCTGCAGAGCTTTTCTCTGGAGATGGATAATGCCACTGCACCTGCACGATGAAACTGCTGTCTATTTTTCCTCATCCTATCTTCTCTGTAGGTGACCTTTCACATGAGCATCCAGGGTCCCAAACTTCTGAATCCCTTGGGAATAAGGATGCAACACTGAAAGTAACTGCAGGTTAAATACAGGTCTTAGACCGTCACTCATTCAGGAGTGGTTCTCACAGCAGATTTATCTTGTCCCTGTACATTTGCAGTGCTGATTGTCTGTAACATATAGTGGTGAGGGGGACAGCAGGACCCAGGTTAGAGTGCTCCCAGGAGGACCCCACATTGGAAGCTGTGTTGCTGTGGACATTGCTCCCCTCCTTTCTTTCACTCTTTCCAGATTTTTCAGGCTGAAGTCTAACACTGAGTCTTCAAATCTGGTGTTAAAGCTGAAGCAGTGGCTGAGATGTATCACACAAGGGATTATTAGAGTAGCGCAAGACCTTTTGACCAAGTATTACTGCTGCACAGTTTTTTGTCTTTGGGATTTTTCCCCAGCTGGATATTGCTTTTGCACTGAAATGATCTGCATGTCTTTTCGGAGCTGAGCTGTCTGGAAAACATTTTGATCAAATCCCAACACAGCTTTCCCAAGTGTGTTTCTTTTGCCTTTTGCTAGCTACTTCCTGATGTTGTTTATCCAAAACACCACCTGCTGTCAAGGGCAGTGCTGGCCGTTTGAAACGTCTCCATGTCCATGAAGCAGCTGTACCTATTAGGCTGAGTTTCTGCAATGAATTACCAAGTGTATGTAATTTAAAACCCACGCTTCTTCTCTGCCCTCCTACCACCACCAGTCATCTCATTTCATCTGTAAGCAGTGATGGAATTAGGTTGCCAAGATCCTGGAAGGTTTGCTTTCTCTATACCAAATTTAACATAATATATGCATGGCTTATGCAAGAAGGAGGACAGTTTTTCTGTTTTCTTGCTACATCATATAACCCTGGAATCTGTTCTATTAATGAATAGCAACATTAACTATTAATTTCAGTTTATTTGGAGAAGAAGAAGAAGAAAAAAAAAAGGGAAATGAAGACTAAGCTTGGGCAGTGTGCAACAGGAAGATGCAATTCTGTAATAAATACTTTAAAATTCCAAGAGAGTCTGAACTTGGGACTGACAACGCAAGAAAACACACAAGATATACATATGGTGTAGATGTCCAAGAAGTCTGAATCAAAGTGAAATTGAGAATATAGTTTTGCATTATAGTGGTCTGTGCTATATTTGGATCAAGCAAAGAGGGAAGGAAAGAGAAATTGAATTATTTGAAAGTACAAGAAAGTACAAGTGGACTCCAACATCTTAATAATTCCTGAAATAATTCTTTTTCTCTTTTTTTTTTTTTTTGTGTTCAGGAGATCCTCAAGCACCATGGAATAATGGAAGAGTGTCAATAGTGGATTTGAACATGAGCTGCCAGCAAGCTGGATGAATGGTGTGATTGTCACATCCACTGAATGTTCTGGAGCTGTCCTGACAAAGTTTTCGTTTTCTTCTAGTGCAGACTAATTTTATTTTGAATTTTTTTGAGACATTAGAAAATGTTTAGCTTCTAAGCCGTATCAGCAACTGAAAGGATCTGCGAGGACTAATGTAACTATTTGTTCTAAACAACCTACATAGCTCTTTTTTTCTCCTTTTGCCAAGTATCTATGTACACATTTAAGTTCTAGAAAGCCTTGAAGTGAACATTACAGCTGTATTTGATCTATGGATTGCATGGACTGCTCAGCATCTGTATGTGATGAGATCTTTTCAGTACAGACAGCCCAATCACTGTAAGGTTAACCATTTGATCCTCCAAGGAATCCTGATACTGACTTAAAAATCACAAGACTGGGAAATTTAGGGGACAGCATTTTTAAGTCTTATTTTATAAGTCATATTGTTACTGTCTTCTGATCAAATACGCCCACCTTTATAAACCAGTTTTCCCCTTTCCATCCTTCTCTCCATGTTCCTGTATCTCTTGTCAACCAAGTTTGTGAAACTGCTTTTTGCAGAATTCTGTTAGAACAGGGTGTTGGGTCTTGGAATGTTTCTGAACAACTCAAAATGGAGAGGTTAAGTATTGAATTCAGTGAGGCTGCTTCAAGAAGGTTTCTACATCATTTGAACAGCTCCAAGACTTGCGTACCTGGCTCCCCTGCAACAAAACACTTGATTTTTAATATTTTCTGGGGTTACCGCTAAATATTACATCTGGTGTCAAAGTCTGTGACACTTGCTAAGGTCTGTGAAAATCTCTGAATCTCACTTAAGTAAAAACTTCACAAAAATATACATTGCATACTTGGCAGTGGAGAGATGCCACAGTTAGACAGATGACAGAGCTGCCCTATGAAAAGGGATTCACCATGCTTTCCCAAGGGACACAACTTATTAAAATAAAATGCAAGGAAAACAAGAACATATCAAGAATAGTGGTCTGTGTATTTCGAAGGCAACAAGGTATGCCAAGAAAAAGATTGTAGTCATGCTTCCAGCTTAAAACAACATTTGAGAAGCATTTTAAAAAGCTTTCTACTGCAGTTTCTGTTTGGTGCCAGTGTGAGTTTTCAGGCTTACAGGACCCTTTTTTCTAATCTAGACACAATATAGAAAATACAGAATTAAGAAAAAGCATTGCTAATGTTGGAACCCATTTGTTATCCAGTCTGAAAAGACATAAAAAAATATGATGTCCTGGAAGAGAGAGAAAGAAGGATGTCCTAGAAAATAGCTTGAAAACCCAGAATATCTACAATGGATGCATTTATATGCAATAACAGATAATGTATTTCTCAAACTAGTATTGGTTGAAAACCCAAAAAAGAAATTAGTATTTCTTGCAATAACAATAGCTAAACAGTAAGCTGGTGATGAAACCCCTTGTCTTAGTTACCTGACATCATGTGTAACAGTCTTAGCTGCAGTGGAACATCCACTGTCTCTTTAACAACATTACACAGCAGCTTCTGCTGGCTACATACTATATAAAATACGTTCTGCTGAATATTGTTCCTTGGAGCAATTATTAGCAGAATAGGAATGGCGAAGAGTTGGAAAAAAAATAAAAATAAATGTTTTTTCAGACCACGTTGCTATGGATAATCAGTGAAAACTGCGTGAACAGTAAAGGAATGGACATGAAGAGCAGAAGGGACAGGAGTAATGCTATCCGGCTTTAGGTGACTTCTGGCAAAAGGTGACATCCAGAGAACGTAGCTGGTTTGGACAGGAATGAACTACAAACCAGCCAAACTAAGCAGTACTCAGAAGAGAATATAAAGGCTTGTGTTTCTGATCAGTCCTGTGTTGCCATCTGTCCCTGCTCTAAAGAGCGTAGCAAACCTTAGTGCCTCTACATGGTTGCCTGCTTAGGCCATTACCTGAGCATCTGTTTTGTTTTGCTGGATTTCGGTATTCCCACCAACGAGGGGGAGGACAGAACTCTAGAAAGTAAAGCTGTAGAAATTAAAAGAGTAACCTAACCCAGCCGTAAAGCAGGAGGGGAAGGAGGGACGCTGTACTGTTACTGCTCCTGTGCAACGTGCTGTCCACCCTGGCCCTCTTGACCTCTCCAGTTTTCTTCTCTTTCCCCTTGGGCTGCATTTATCTTGTGGCAACACATTTTCTTTCTTAAGCTGTCTGTGCGTGATAGTTCAAGCTACAAAACTGGACATGATTCTATGCAATTGGTTCCATATACTTCCAAAGATTAGAGGAATGTGCTTCTGAGTTTTAGGTGGTGACGTTTGTGATGGGCTGGGAGACGTGGGTTAGAGCTGTGTGTTCAGCCCCAGTGGAGCAGGAAGCCTAGGACACTCCAGACCAGCCAGCTTCAATAGAATGAAACTAGCTTGTCCTATCTCCACCAGGCTTTTTCAATGGGCTAGATAAAACAACCAAACCAAAGCTTTGGAAGGGGGCAGAACATGGCATTTCTATAAGAAGTTCTACAACAAACCCAAAACTTTCTGAAAAATAATGAGTTAAGCACATTTCCGGAAATTATTTAGCTCTTAAAAAAACAATGACACCACATTTTGTCTTCCTTTCTCTGGGAAGAATCTGAAGTTTCTTAAGCTGTCTGATGGGAAGCAGTGAAAGCCTAAGCTCCTATAGGCTGCTGTCACAGGAAAAATGTAACTACCCTTTAAAAACGTATTTCATCCTACCTTTCATATTACTACGCTGTTTTCTGCACTGGGTATTTGTAAGTTACATTGATCTTTAGAAAACAAAAAAACCCAAACAACCCCAAAGTAAAACAGCTGAGTTAATTTCAAACCCTTTTGTTTGATAAATAATGTGTGAATAATATAAAGACTGTCAGCTTAATGCAGTATCAGATAGGGGAGGGAAGGCACATTTTCCCAGCATTAGATACATGTTTTAGCCAGCCCAGCTGTGGAATCCTGTGGCCTCAGTCACCGCATCAGCCAGGCAGGCTGCCTAGGCTTCCTCTGTAGCAGAGAGCAAGACCCCTGGACAAGGCAACTGAAAACACTTAAGAGTCCTGATCAGCCAGCAACGGAACCTCTCCCTCCCTGCTGGATATAGTGAGAATTGCTTGCTTGGGAAGTGCCTAAAATGGGGTGATGCCAATTATCCTTTCTATATAAATTTTTAAACAACTAATAAATTGCCTCAAGTCTTCTATAAAATGTCATGGGGATATTTACTTTCTGCTGGTTTCATTTCCCAGGAGTATATTTTTATTTCTTTCATTCTCCTAAATTGTCCTTACCTAGTTTTCACGTCCCACTCCTTGCACCATTATGTTATGATGATCAGAACAACACTTAATGATATGGCCTTATCATAGGAGAATCAAAACTGATGTACAGTGGGAAATAGTGCTTACTAAATTTAAACATCAAGGCAAACTGTTTTTTACATGCCAGACAGCTTTATTGTTATGATCATTTATTTATTGCACTTCTAGCATACTGGGAGCTTTTGCAGGACTGGGAGCTTTGCATTCTGGAAGGGCCACAAGCACGGCAAATCACACTATTGCTACACATTTATTATAAAACATTGGTTATAATTTGGTGGAACACTAGGCCAAATCTAACAACAATTCTTAATTTGCCCCAGGTTATTCTGTGGGGCCCTACTGGATGCAAGGGCATCTGCTCAACAGATAATGTCTTTACTATGTACTGCTGCCCAGACCCAAAGCTTTGTCTTGCTGAAGATGGCCACCTGGAACACCCTTATTCAAATGCACAGGCTATCCTTGAAGCATGCTATGAAAGCAAAATAGATTAGGAAAATGGTATTATTTGCAAGCAAACTGAATGACAGTATCAAATCTGGTGGGGTAGCACTGTGCAGTCAATTGAAACCAAGACTTAATAACTTCTGTGTTAAGGGAGGGAGAGAGAGAGAGTGTATTCTTCTTAGCTGGCAGTAAACTTCCCTGCCTATATTTTTGGGCTGCTACAGTTTCAGTCTCTTTTTTTCAAAAAGTAGTATCAAGCTCCAGCTCCATTATACTGTTTGTGATCTCTTTGTCAATCTCTTGGAGTCTCTTGGAGCTCTGGTGTCTGTGCTGGATCAGGCCTTGATCATCACTCCTTGCAATAAACAGCTGGTGCTTTTATCTGTACCTGTGTGCCGCTACCTAAGGTGCCCATCAGCCAAGGGCAGTTACATGCTATAGCTCCCAGTGCAGTGAATTACTGATGCTAAAGAGGGGAGATCCTGCTGCTCTCCCCTGCTCTGTTCGTCCTTCTTCAGGCTGCATAGTTCTGGCTGTCCTCTCCACTGTCTCTAGGACTCGACCAACTGTACAGTGACCTGACTCAACTTGGCAGCACTAAAATAACCTCAGAACAGACCAAAGTATAGCTTTTTGCTGCTTAGTAAGTTGAATTGGCTTTATTGTACAGACAGAGCATCAGAAGTTACATGAGAGGGGAGCTGAGGCTGTGTGGTTGGAAATGGGGATACAGGCAAGGGAGGGAGAAGGAATGTTGAGGAGCAGGACCTCGACATCCTAAGGCAACCAGCTGTTAAATCTCCTCTGCTACGCATCTGGCTATACTCACAGTATCTCAGCACCTCTCTCTCTCTTTCTCTTTGCCCAGGCTTCCTTATGCCATGCCCGTGGAGTAACAGTGGTCTGCTATTGCTGCTGTACAGGAGGAGGCACAGAGATAATCAGTGGGTCTCCCAGTGCTACGCAGATTAGCTGGGGCATGGCAAGGAATTGGAGTCAGATGTCACAAACCAGAGGTGAGTGTCTGAACTGCTGGCCATTCCTTCTTACCAGAAGGTGCAACTAATCTTTCTTCCTTCCTCTTTATTCCTGCTCTTATATGGTAACTGTACTTCTGCTTATGAGCATACAGGGGTATTTTAATACCGCACTGCAAAGGCAGAGGTTTGGTATCCTTCTTCTGTCCTTCTATCCATGAACTATTGCAAACAATCTGGTAGCTAGGGATTAAGTTAGCTGACTAGTTAGCTGCCAGAATCTTCTAATTTCTGAGATAAATGTGCTAGCCCTTGGATTTCAAAGTGCAAAACCTTGTTCAGCGTATTCATATCCAGGAGTGGTTCCAGTTAGAGTTTTTATTAAATTTTTCTTTGTAGTCAGGATTAGTAACGTGAACAGACATTATTCCTTTTGAAAGCCTCAAGCTAACATGAACCAAAGATTAGCTTGTTTCTAACGTAATAATCATGTGACAGTCCCTGTGCAGACTGTACATGACACTCAGGGGTATGTTTAAAAGCAGCGTAATCAGTTTTCAGTCTGGTCTTTCACTTTGCATGCATTTAGAGTAAGTCAGACAGAAATATTCTACTCGGGTCTTGCTGAGATCTCTTTACACACTTGTAAAATCTTTTAGTAGCATGGTACAAAGGCAGAAAACAGCTCATATAGCATCTTGAAAATAAAGTAATGCACTGGAGCTGAAAGCTTCTGAATGATGACATATTGATTGCATTTCATATTAGTCCCAAATATCTTTTTTTTTATTGGCTGCATTTCGCTCAGTGAACGTAACCTCTTCTGCTTGTGGAGTTCATGGAGACAGACTGCACTTTCCTTCTTCATATTCCGTGAGTATGTTTGCAGTATGGAATACTTGGTATCCACAATACAAGTTGTGCTATTTAGCTGTGATTAGTTACTTAAGTCATCTGTTATTATTTCCATTACCTAATTGGGTGAGAAGAATTTATAATTGGCAGGGTGAGTTTGGCTTTCTGAATAAGGCAGTAATTTGTGGGATGGGATTTAGCAGGGAAGTAGCATTTGGACATTTTCCCATTTCTTAATTATACAGGTCTTGTCCATAGAATCAATCCTAGAAAATTAAGTTACTCTTAATACTTTAGGAAGGGAACATATTAATTTTAAATACTGTATTCTACTTAAAAAGGAACGCAACTGTGCTTTTGATATTAACTGCGAGAAATACTGTCAGTACAGAGTTTGGTTTGTGTCAGTCTGTATAGAACGTGTCTGTTATGTACTTAGGTATCTTTGATCTGTGGGCTGTGGCTCTCCTAGTCACCCTTCAGTTTGAACCTCTAATCAGTGATATAGCTGTAGGCAGAGGCTAAAGGTTTCATACAGGGTTCTAGTTAAAGCCACTCCTTGCTGTTAAGGCAGCTTTTCTGTACTACTTACGTGGCACATGTGCTGAAATGAATTAGGAATTTTGACAGTTAGGAGCCAGGAGCTTATTCCTACTTCCACATTTGGTAGGACTGGAAGTCTTTAGAGGGATACATTTAATGTTAAAGTCAGGGTAACAATGAGAGTCAGGACTGGCTGGAGACCTCAGCTTCTGCTGAATCTATATGGGAATATTATACTCTGGTTAGGAGCATCATCCTTAAATCTGAGTAGATCAGTGTCAGTCATGTAGTTTTAAAAATAAGCACAAGCTTCAGTATTGGGTTGATTTTAGTAAGCACAGTCTCTGGCAACTGAAGTTTTAGTTGAATCTGTATTTGGCTTTCAAATTGCATTTTGAACTCTGGCCAGCAGAAATGAGAGACTGAGATTGGACTCCAAAGTGACAGGGCAGTGTGTCTAGCCTCTCACTGGTTGGTGATGAGTATGAGTGTTTGAGTAGTGCTTGCAGGGCAGTCTTGACCTCTGATGGGCTCATGCAGAAATGGTAAGTTAGATGTCAGGGTGAATTACTGTCAGGGGCTGCTTGTTACTCTTCATGGACTACACAGAAAGACTAGTGTGATCTGGCTTCCAACTCAGATGTCTGCATTAAATACCTACTGCTAGATGGGATGAATCAGGTCTTTTTCGCATGTTGGCAGTAGCGCTAATGAGGATCAATTGCTTGAATTTTCAGCACATCAATAGCAATCTAGTACTAGTCTGGAATTTCCTCAGATTATTTTGGTCAGTGGTTGCTCTTCTTGTCAGTTATTTTGAATAACATTTTGAATCCTTTTGACAAATATGGAAATACTGTGAAAATGGGAAAGCTGGAGCCAAGGTAGGTGAGTTCATTCCAGCTTTGTTCAGGCTTGATCTAAGTCTGAAGAAAGTGCCTTTCCACAAGATGTTGGGTGGAGGCGCCCCAGGTTCTGTAGCTCAGCCAGTCTGGCGATTTCTTTTGGAAAATTTTATTTCTTTTATACTTCTGTTCAGGCCAACTTTATGCTTGCTTCTCCTTTCTAACAGATGTACAGATTCACCTGGTTCCTACACATTTGGTAGAGTTTTCCAATAAGTTCAGTGGGTATGAAATAGTCAATAAGCTATACCTGTCGTGCCTTTCATCTTTCATCTGCAAACTCTCTGCAGTCAGCCACCTCCCCCTTGTACAGAAGAGGAAATTGTAGTTGTGAATGGGCTTGAACAGGAGTTGAATCTTGCTTCTCTGAGGGTTGCGCTTGGCACAGAATTCATTAATCTGCAGCTCTGGCTCAGGCAGGCATTTTCCTCACTCTTTCCTCCTCCTTTCCCTTCCTCCTCTTGGCTGCTTGTCCTTGTCTGGCTCTCCCTCCACCATGCTAGCACAGTTGTGAGTAGGGCTGCAGAGTAAGTTGGACTGGGGAACTATTCCAACTAAAAAGATGATTATTATATTGGAGGTACAGCTTATATTTCAGCTGAATCACTTCCTTAGGAGACCCCATAAATGTTTGTGCTGGGAGGGCACGGCAAGAACCAGGATTGGACGTGAAGTAGGAATGGCTTCAGCTGGTAAAAGCATCATGGCTGCCAGAGCCTCAGTCCCCGGAAAGCGCTCTGAGAGCAAGGGCAAACCTGATCAAGTGACCTAATACAGTGCTGGTGATGGACCTGCTTTGAGCAGGGGATTGGACTAGGTGAGCTCCAGAGGTTCCTTCCAACCTCAATTATTCTGCGGTTCTATGATTCAAACTTAAATCCTGTTTCAGGCATCCTTTGACTCTGTCATACTGTTGCACATATTGCTTCAAGAGCATGAATACAAAGCTAAGATCAATACCGTCCAGCAGAGATAGAGGCCTTGTGATGACCTGGTATGCTCAACATAGTAAAAGCCAGATCACATCCACCCAGTTTTTATTTAGTAAGAAGAAAGCTATCGCAACTTTTCTTTATTCTTTTCTGCTTTGTCCTAAATAAGAATTGCAAACGTAGCACTGCATAAAGACTATTGTATTTTGATTTGTTACAGCTTAGTTGTAAATTATGTGAAAGCTGAAAGGATGATGTCTAGGTAGAAACACTAGACAACCACATACCTGCACCACTGTCAAACTCTCTGTGATACCCATGCTACTGAGCCTGTTCTTCCACAGCCCATGACAAAGCAGGCAGTGCTTTCTGTGGTGCAGAACTATCCTGACAGCCATCTATCATCTCTCAGCATCAGGGCCACTATGTGTTGGTAGTAGATTGCTTAGCTACGTTGAGTATATACCTCTGTTTCCTTCTTCCCTGCCATGATGCTGGTGTTGAGAGCAGTGTTTCCTTCTAGGTGCCTGGCCTCATGCGCAAAATGCAGAGGGAGCGAAAGACAAGGTAGACCCCACTCTAGCTGCAGTAATGCAGATATTGAAGAGAGTGCTGAAGTCCACAGTTCCCACCCATCTGAGGTGTCCCCCTTGGTATTCCAGCTCTGTCAGCCTCTGCTATTTTCCAATGAGATAATATTGAAAAAGACCACAGCATACTGTACAAAGAGATCCAAGGCCAAAGAGAGTACTGTGTCCAGCACTCAGAGTGATGTAGCTCACTTGATCAGCAGCCTGCACAATTTCAATTAAAAAAAACCACAACCCAAATTCTTTTTAATATACATTAAAGTATAGGTGGGAGACCTAATTCTAAAGTTTTGCTATGTTTAAGTGAGAATCAACTCCAACTATGCAAATGAAACCAGAATAAACAGCTCCAAGCTGATATAAATATATCCAAGTAGGTTTTTGTAAGAAATGGTGCAAGCAAATACAGCTCCACTTGTTTGACATCTAGAATGGGATTCACTGATGGATTCAATGGTGAGGAATAAATACTTTGCAATGCGTGAGTCATCCCATTCTAAGGTAGATACATAAATTAAATCAGGTGAGTTGTACTCCAGAAGTGCTTCTCCACAGTAGAAAGGTTGTCTAGACAACTAGCTCAGTTTTGCATGTTTATGTTAAAGGCAGCAAAAGTTTTAGTGAGATGAGTCTCATCCCCGGTTTACTACAGGCCTCACCTGCGTCCAGGTTTAACATGGGGATCTGAGAGTCTCATCCTATTACTAATGTGAACATGTTTAGCTCCATCTGGATCTGATCTGTACTGAAGAGAGGGGCTTGTGGTGAGGAAGGAAAGAAGCATCCCGACACGCAGAGCCATGGCCAGAGCTAGGCCAAGGGGGACATCGACCATGCAGGGGCTTCATGGAGGGTGTCACAACTTGGGGAACATCCAGCCAGGGTGATGTGGAAGGGCATGCCAGTAGCTGTTGCTACCCAGACACAGGGCCTGCAGGTCCCCGGTGGCAACTAGCAGGAGCGTGAAAGGCAGGAAGAAGCACCACAGTAGGGTGGTCTGGGAGAGGGATGCTCCCAAACCTTCTTGTGACAGCTCTGCCTGCAGTTCTTGCCTGCCAGCAAGCATTGTGTGTGACACAGGGAGAGCCACGTACGTTGCATTCCTTACAAGCTGACAGCAAATTATTATCTGCAGCATGGGAGGGGTGTTTTAGAGAAACTGTACTTTGGAGAAGTGTAGTGGAGGGTCAGGACTTCTTAGGCAGCTTGTTCCCTGGTGGCAGACCTGATCCCAGCTGAGATCTCAAGCCAGATGGCCCTTTTCTCCATGCCAACACAGCTGCTTATATCACCATGTGAGAGACTGGACTGGGAAACTGATGCCACTGAAATATAATGTGTTCTGTATTATTTTGTTGTGTGGTTTGCTGCCTTATGTGGCTCTGCCGCCGGATGTCTGTGGTGAAGTTCACGCAGCAACCCTTGCTAAGAGCTGCTTTTTAAAGGCTCAGCATAGTTTATTGCAGAGTCTCTTAGATTTCTGTTTACGTCCTGTCAGGCAGCTCTTCCTAGTGACACCAGTCTTTACACACGTCCCTGGCTACCCTTTGGCTGGTCCTCAGAGAAGATCCTACGTAACGGCCAGCCCCTGTCTCCTCTGAGTGTGGTGGCTCAGGCTGTAGTCACAGCACCTTTACTTGTTGTCAGTGACCTCACTGGCGAGACAAATCAATCCTGAAGGAGGGCTTGCTGTTTTAAAGGAAGTCAGCAAGCCTTTGCACATCACAGGTTGGCATGATAGGTATTGGTTATTTGAACTAGAGAGGGCAAAGTCCCTTGGGCCTGTTGCCCAGACTTTATGAGTTTATTTGGGGATTGCTGACAGCTTGCTGTCCCCAGCTCTGTGCCTCACCCTGGACGTGCAAGGTGCCTCTGAGTCAGCTGCTGCATCACCTCGGTTTACATCACAGTTATGGTCTGTGGTATAATAGGGCTGATTCATGTTGATTCATCGGCAGCTCAATTGTCCATACGGTCTGTGCTAGGCAGAAGGCTGGGGCATTATTTTTATTCTTTTGTCCTGTCTATCTAAGGCATTCCTACTCTTCACCACAGCCCTTAGCCAGGCTCGAATATGGGTAGATTCACTGTTGTGCAGAGCATTACTGGAAATTCTTCCTTCTTCCCCAGCACCTTTCTTCCAACGGGCTTTCTTCGGTCTTCACTTCAGTTGCAGAAACATAGTGTCCGATGGGTCCATGGTGTGCTGCCACCCTGTGCATGTCTGCAGGCTGCTGCCCCCTTCAGTTCTTGATGGCCCACTGAGGCAAATACTTGAGAATTTTCCTTCCTTTGCCTTTCTTTCCCCCTCACTCAACAGGGCGCTAACCTGTTCTTGTCCCTTTGAACCACTCATGCAGAACTGGAGGACACTATGACACAGTAACGTTAAAAATATTGCAAAATGTTCCTGCATTTTCTACACAGCAGCTGCGGACAAACCTCACAAAATGCTGTGTTGTTACATACTGCAGGGAAAAATATTGCCTGTCGTATGCTGGCTGCTTCCTTGCTACTGAGAAAGCTCCTTTCTGACCCACTGGCATTCTCTGCAGGGCGCAGATACCCTAATGTCACCCCACCACTTTCCTCCTTCACCCTGTGCTCGCCCTTCCATTCCCATCCCCGCTTCATCCCCCAGCTCTGCCTTTGTGACCGCATGGCAGGCAGCAGTCTGAACCCTATCACTGAAATGATCAAAGCTGAAAGGAACTTTATTTCTGAGGGTTATTTTTACTCCTGATGGCTGCAGTGATATAGTCAGCAGCACAGCCCCATCGTGCAGTTATCAGGCAGTACCTGGCAGAGAAAGCGGCTCTGGCTGGACAGGAATCTCTCTGGTGGCTTTGCCTTGCAGAAGACAAAGTATTGTGGAACTGCGCCTGCCTGACAGTGGTCTGTCAAAGGGGCTTCAGTGTCATAAGAATGGAGGATCCACAGGATCTGCTCAGTGAGGCCTTAAGGAGGTGGTGGGGCAGGGTGAGAGGAACAGGAAGAAAGATGGAGATGAAGGTATGAAAACTCAGTGGGCCCAGAGGAGGGTGGGAGTGCTGTCAGACTGGAGATAGGGTTAGAGAAGGCTTTACGGGGAGAGCGAGCTGAGCATCAAATCAAGGAGAGGGGTGTTGAAGGGAGGTGTCATACCTTTTACTAGACAGATATGGCTAGAAAAAGCTCAGACACACTTCTAAGCACATTGACTTTTCAGTGACATGGAGGTGGGCTTGTGTGCCTGAAAATCTGTCTGGTTTTTCCCCCCAAATACACAATTTAATAAAAAACAGGGCCTGTCCTCACAAATGTTGCCTTGGTTATGTCCTGAGACCATCATAGCTCCAACAGCCACACTATTACAGCCAGAAGTAGAGACGGAATGAAATTTGGGGAACTGGCAGTTGAATTGGAGGAAAAATTCAAAGGCAGCTCTTCTTTCCGGCTTTCCCAAGGATATGTTAAAAACAAGCCTCTGACTTCCTTACACAGGCTCTGCCCAGCCGTAGATTTTACATTCTCTAGGGTCCCTAGAGTTCAAACCCATTTAATGTCTAAAAATGCTTGCCTGTTTGTTACATAGCCAAGTCCTTGTCGGCTTTCTCCAGAAATAGCAGAGCTACCCAAATAGTAGCGATGACCAGGATCAATCCCTTCCTGTTATCTTTTTGCACAATTTCCCCCAATCTTTACTAGATAAACTGCCTCGAGCTAAATATGTCCATCAGCGTATGTGTCAGAGCTGTATTCCCAAGCTTGCCAGGGCACAGACACTGCGTGAAGGAAGGCCCCTAGCCTACGATAACACACTGCCTTTGAGTTTCTAGTTCAGTGAAGGGTAAGTGATGGTATACGATTTCAGGGAATACTGCTGATTTGTAATCTCTTCAGAAAATTGTAATGTTCCCTTACACGCTACCCTTAGTCTGAATACATTAAGCCCACTGGCGAAAAGATAGCCACAATTTAAGTTAATTGTACAGTTGCTGGAAACAATAAAAGCGGAGAGTTCTCTTTCTAGTCAGTTCTCCCACTCATGGGATCAGCTAGTTTCACATCCTCGCTGTCTCACGCCACAAACCAGCGGGGAGAAAACAGTAATTCTTGACTCTCTTTTTTTGAAGTTGAGGAGGCAAGGGAAGGACATTTTTGTATTCTGTACAGCTTTATTCATCAGCAAGCTTGCATTTAACCGCAATTTTAGTGTCTCACAAAAGATTATCACACCTATCCTGAGAAATATCAGCAGTGGAACTCTCACTTTATTGTGAAGAAAGAAAATGAGGCAAAAGAAGTAAAATTGAGGGAATTCATGTCAAGACTTTCTGGCTGTAGTTTTAGGCTTACTTTATTAGAAACTGTTAAATGGGGAGGTGAGCTGTTTTCAAAAGGCTTTTTTGATAAAATGCTATCAAATAGTAATGCTTCCAGACTTTTTCCTCCCATTTACAATATAGGGCTGTGGAATAGGTAACAAGGCAGTATTCTGTCTCATCAGTCCTCAAATCTGGAGAAAGTGAGAGGAGGAGAGAGAGGCTGTTTGCCTATGAAGTGCTAGCAGTTGACTCCAAAGGATCCCTGAGCTGCTTGTTGATAGGAGAAAGCTCTTCTTCAGGTGTAAGGACACTGTCTTGGAGATTATGGTCTTGGCCTCAAACGCAGGCAACAATTAGATGTGCACGACCTTTTCCCTGGCCATTCAGGAGGAACCTTCAGTAGCTCTGTGTTTGTGTACTCCCCAAAACAGGGGTTTCTTTGTGCTTTCTGGGGAGAAATGCTGGTGAAAGCAAATGCCAAACCATGGTACCACATTAAGGCCAGCAGAGCTACTTAAAAAAGCAGACTGTTCCTCCTTTCTTCTCTCAGCCAGTTATTCCTGTGCTTACAGAAACCTCCTTACAATTGCAGCACAAGCATTTGTATGACCTTGTGGGGAACTATATTGGAAAAAATTGCATATTTTTTTCCCCAGGGGCTGTTTTTCAGCTGGATCAGTTCCCTGATCTGGTTCACCATGTAGCCACACAAATATTTGTGATGGCACAGTACAACAGATGATCTGGGAGAAGATGTGGGAGTGGGAGAAAGTGGGGACTGCTTTATTGGCCATTGTGTGCACTTAAAAGAATACCAAACTGTAGCTTAAAGAAGAAAGGAATAGCAGTGGGATGACACATCTGAGAAGGGAGTCGTGGCATGTGCATTATTCCCCAGAAATGAAAACATAGCTTCAGATGTCAAATGGTGCAATTACAGGGGTGAAGATCAGCTAACACAGCCATTTCCAAATGATGCAGTCTGCAGGCAGGGAGATTCTCAGTATTTCAGCCATGCTGAAACTTCACTTTGAGGGAGCTGGGAAGTGGAGGATGCAGATGGTGGATCCAAAGAGCTGCAAAAGCAGTGGGTCTGCATGTGGATGACCCTCCACCTCCATGTGATCTGCAAGATCTAAAGTGAGATCCTATGTGAGATGTTTTAGATAAATACTCTGGCACCTGTGTGTTTGTGTGTGTGCATGTGTACAGGCTGGGATTCTGTGAGGGGTTCTTATGTGATTTTCTTCCCTTGAAGGTGCTTGTTGTGGGTTTCTTTTGAAAAGGGTTGTCACCAGAAGGAGAATATAATGCACAGATTTATTTACCCCTATTTTCTTACTAAGCTGTGCTACTTGCAGCAGCCTTCTGGGCTCTGGACACTGCAATGACACAATATCCTGGGCAAGTCCTCACTGAAAGATGACGTGGGGCTCCCTGTCCCATGTTGCCAGTGTTCACCCTGACTTCTGTCACCTGGCATTTAAGCTGGGCTGGCCTTGGGACAAGTGCCCTCTCTGTACCTGCCCATACCCCCCAAAACTGACTTTGCTGGGCCTTTGATGGGCTCTGGCATTTGCTTTAATATGCCTGGGGTTTATGCCAAAACATCCTAGTTCCAATGCATCCAGGTGGAAAGGAGAGAAACTGAATAACCATTGTTTTCTGCTTCGTGAGGCTCTACTACATTTTATAAAACCCTTTAGAGATAATTCCCAGTCCAGAAGGGAGCTCACAATATGCTTCACCATTATTAAGCTGATGCAGTTGCCAAGTCTATTCAGAGCCTTACAGCTACATATGTGCTGAAACACTTTTCTGGACAAAGGTCCAAAAATGCTGGGCTGTGTCTCTGCTGCAGTCTCAAGCACCAGTTCGTATCTGCTCTTTTTCTCCAGGACCCAAGGTATAATTTAGACACATCTGAGCTAATTTTGAATGTGTTAGCTCTGCTGCCTACAGCAGTCTAGCTAGGGGAGCAAGGAGTTCACCAAAAATTTCCTGTCAGAAAAGCAAAGTAAATTAGGCAGCACTGAGCTCCGTGGTGCTGCAGGCTTATGGCTGTCCCTGCCCCAAAGGACCAAAGTTTGGGTCTTTTCAAACAGTACGGTATTTTTGGGGCTGTCATACGATTCCGTGGTGATAGACTATGGTTCTTGCATACTACTGAGATAAGTATCCCCTGTTTACACCTGCCTACCTGCCTTTTAACAGATTTTCTACCCCACTATTGCATATAGTCTCATAGTTGTACATCAGGTAAGATAAGGGCTTTTCTGCTCTGTAATCTGTGTTGCAGGAGGATGGACTATGTGCAACTACTTCGATTCTAGACTAAATGCCAAGTCTGATTTAGCATGGCACTTCTTGTATTAGCGTTCCCAGGGACACATGAACGAGTTCCTTTCAGAAATGTTTTTTAATGAATGAAGTTCTGAATATCCAAGTGACTCTTCATTATTCACTGGTACTTTATTTCAGTAGATGCAGTTTCAGTCAGTATCTCCCTAGCTTTTAAGTGAATGATGTTATTATACCTCCACTTCTTCAGAGGCTCTCAGGATCTGTGGTGAGATCAAAGATGTCAACCGCCCTGTGATCTTCATTAAAAGGGAAAGACAACAGAGAGAGGGCTGGCTCAGGCAGTGGAAAGATTTTTTAATATCTTTGCCTCTTCAGACCATAATAATGGAGCAGTGATTCTTGCTCGGTTAAAGGATGCAGGGTAAGAAGCAGAACAGCGCTGGAATCGGACAATTTGGTAGTTCCCTTCTTTTGCGCGTGGGGAGTGTCCTTTCCTGAGCATTACAAATTCTTTGTTGCCCCTGCATTTAACAACATTGTAGGAAACCTGATGGGAAGGAACGACCTTGGGAATGGGTTTATACTTCCAGCTGCTGCAAATTTAAGGACAGGATTGCTGGGCTTATAAAGCTGTGAGTGAAAAGGAAGTAAAAATACTCTCTTCATCAGTTCCAGGAGCAGAAGGACAGAGAACTCTTTTCTTAGTAATCCTGCACCTCTGCATAACAGTGTCAGGGCCCTGAGGGCACCCCCAGCCCTGACTGCCCCTGCCCAGCCCCCTGGGGCTGCCTCCACCTTGCCTACAGCCCAGGACCCCACGTCATTCATTTCGTGTTGGTCCCTGCCCCGGTGATGCTACACCAGGGCCGGTCTCCAGCTCCCCACGGCCCTGCACGGCCATGGGCCTCCTGAGCTGGGTCCAGGCCACCCGTGGGTCCAGCTCCCCATTGCCAGGCAGGTGCCCAGTGCCCGGGGCTGGGTCTGCCTCGGGTGCCCCCATGTCCCCCTGGCAGCCCTGCTCTGGGCTCTGTCCTGCAACCTCCCATGGGGAGCCCCCAGCACCCCGGCCCTCGCGGGGCACTGGTTGTCGGGTCACTTTTGCTCGAATTCAGCCAGTGCCTTTCTGAGGGCTTTTTCCTGGTGCTTTCTCAGATGCGTGTATACATCTGAGCTGACTAAAAATGTTCTTATCTATTATTCAATAATCTCTTCATCTTTCACCTTGCTGCTGGGTTGCTTTGTAAAACTTTAACAATAAGCTCGTTTGATTGAAGTGGAGATAAGGAGTCAGCTCATATGTGTAGCCTTTTGCCGGAGAACAGTTTGTGAAACCCACGTGTATTTGGTCTGTCTTTCGTTTCACGACCTATAGACAGTACCGTAAGAAGAGGGTGCTTGTTTGTTTCCACAGACATTTCGAGTAGGTAACATAAGACAAACATGTTCTTTAACCTTTATTTAAAAATATCTATTGCAAAAGCGCTGAGCTCAACTCTAATACCCAGGAATAGCAAATGAGCTGTTCGCTAATGTGAAGCAATGCTTTAAACAGAGTATTTTCATTACTGTATTTTTTTCATTTAAATGATTTTTTTTTTTCCATCAGCGTCAGAACGTTTGGTGAATGTATTTGACAATATTCCCTTAAAGAGTTTATGACAGCCACGTGATTGAGGCTGGAAGAGGAGGAGGAAGGGGGGAGTTACCTAACATGAGAAGAAAGAGCAGATGGCAACAACCCCCTGCCCCTATTATCCCGTTTGGGATATTACAACACAGTTCTGGTTTTGGAAATACATGGTTTCTTTTTTTGCTCCTGAAAAAAAAAAAAAGGGAATGCATTTTTCAACGTAATTGTGAGAAGGACCTGTCATTCTCCAGCTTGTACGACCTGTGTGTGCACTGTGCGCAGGCAGTGTGGCAATGTCCGTCTCATGAAGATACTTGTTCAGGAGTGATAACGGAAGCCTGACTCTAATCCTGGGCATGGTCATACGTGTGCTCTGAAACATTAGTCCTACCTACCCTTGGAAATATCGCTACAAAGTATCTGAGTGTTTGCCCTAGTACAGATAAGTGGATACCTGTCACCTGCTGCTGCTTTTGCCACAGAGATGGTAGGTGCGATAGCGGTGGCTTCTCCACGCTTGCCAAAGAATCTCTTCACTTAAGATATGCCTCCAGGTTCCCTGTGTAAGCAGGACTGAAGAGTAAACCATCTGTTTCTCAGTACTTCCCTGAATCACAATCCTGAAGGAAGGGAGGCTTAAAAGCATTTTAAAAAAAGTCTTGTTAATTAAAAATTAATTTAAAATATCTTATTAAGCCTCTTTGGCCTTAACTATACTGAGAAAATATACTGATTTAGCACATAACTTGCATAAAACAGTTGTGTTTAATAATGTTAGCTTGTCACAAATTTCTGCCCTTGCTCATTCCAAGGACAAAATGAAGTTTAACACTGGGATAGTTAGAAAACATTTTACCTCATACATTTTAACACTGCATTTTCCCTGTATAGTGTTGAGCTTAGTTTTTCTAATTTTATCTTTAGTAATGGGTTCCTAATTTTATTGTTGTGGCTGTTGTTCCCTCAGGGCATTTGGAAATGAGATTCAGCATTTTAAAAAACCTTAGCTGTAACAGACTTTTAATAATGAAATCAATGAAGAGTATTTCTGACTATAAATCCTGAATACTTTAATGTGGATACATGAAGAGTTGCTACTGTTTGTTCAGTGCTGAGTTTTCCAGCCCTGCTGCATTTAACCGCTTTTTTGTCCCGGGGATATTCTGCGCAGATCTGGAAATCTCCATTCAGAAGGGCTGGCGGTTGACATGTTTTCCACCAAAGCATTTGTCAGATGTGGTAGCGTCCACAGAAAACCTTTCGAAACACAAGAGGACTGTGCAGCCAGTGCAGCGTTACGGCATTATGCCCAAGAAGCTGTTTTAATTTTGAGGCAACAGCAGGCATTTTCTCTGAGACAGAAATAGGTGCAATTTTTTCTTTCACTTATATGGAAAAGTTGGCTACTCCAGATCTGGAAGGAGGCATGTATATGGCTAGGTAGGTCTCTGGGAGTTTCCAGCAGTTGCTCTTCTTCACCTGTGTACAAAGTTGATCGGTCTCTTGCTATCTCTCAGGAGGTGGGCTTTTCTCCTGGGCAAACTCTTCTCTGGGTTTCCTCACTGACTGCAGCTTGTCTGCTCTGCCCTGTGCCTCCCTGGCATTTTTATCTGAACCATTCAGGGCATCTGGAGGTAAAAGGAAAGTTCTGGAGCAAGCACTTTGGGATGGCTGGGTGCTCACATCCCCTGCTGGCCATAGCATCAGCAGAGGAGAATCAGCAAAGGTGTCAGTGGGACCCACTTGCAGACTTCTTGATTTACATGTCTGTAGATTACTCAAATAGGATAATGTGTTTAAAAAAGGATTATCTTGCTGGGTCTTGTTTGCCAAATATCAGCCTGGAGCAAGTTTTTACAGCTGAGATACAATGGCCTGATAGCAATGTTTATGATAGAAATTCTGCCAGCTATTTAATGCCAGCAACACGCTGGCCACTTAGTCACTGGGAGACTTTGTTGTCAAAATGACTTTTTCTTTTGCAAATGGCAATATGTTTGGGGAATATTGCTTGCTGCTTCTAGGAGCAAAGGCTCCATGCTGCTTAGTGGTTAGCCAAGCCCACAGGCGCTGCCTGCAAAGGTCCCCATGCAGCTCTGCCAGTAACAATAACGGCTGGTGCTTACGCAGCACTTTTCATCTTCAGACTGGTTCACGGGGGGGGGCGTGGGACCCACTCCTCACAAGCCAGCGGTTGCCGCCAGCTGCAGAGCTGCGAGGAAGGTTGGCGGTGGTACGTGGGACGCATGCTGCCTGTCACGGCCACATGCTACTTGAAGAAAAAGCAGCGTGCACCCTAAGCCAGGACATGCAGCACATCCCAGCTCAGGCACTCTTCGCTTGCCAGGGCTACCACGTCGTGCCTGCCTGGAGACAGGGCTCCTCTATCAGGTTAAATAGACAAGGACCTCTTTATTAGGATATTTTTGATGAGAAACATGCCCATGAAGCACCAGGGCACTATGGCTTCCCAAACTCTTTTGACTACCCCATGTGTCACTCTGGAGGGTTTTGTTCCTCTTAGGGCAAATGCTTTTTGATCCTGATCTCATTTCCCAGACTTGGAGCACTCCTGGGTGAAGAATACCAAATATGCAAAATTATATGGTGTTTCTACAGTGGTGTTACTGAGTACCATTCAATGCCCTTGTGCAAAAAATGTTATGATGCAGCAAGCTCATGACAGGGGACTTTGCCCTTGTGGAACTGCAGGATAACCTTTCTGTGGATATGCCCTTGGGAGGTACTCAGAAATGACGGTCTCACATGTTGGTATGGACAAACGCTACCTAGAATTTGGATAAGAAGGAAAATGTATTTGCTGAGCCATTCTTGGTAACGCCAACAGCTTGTACAGTAATGTATTTGTTGTCATTGGCCTGGTTTCAGCAGCCGGGTATGTTCAGCTCATATTCAATCATGTAAAAAAAAATGAAAAAAGACATTGTGATCCAAGACCACTGAGCTTCAGCTTACTTGATATATTGCCTGCTTTCAGTTAGGGTCAATTTGAAGAAAATTATTGCCAGTTCTGTCTCATTAGTGCACCAAAAAAAGGGCTGCATTTTTGTTTTCCAGAAAGTTGCTGAATCACATCACTGTGCAGAATATATTCCTCAAATGGCCTCTCTCTAATGATGCAAGAAAAAAAAAGGCAAACCTGTATCAAAAGATGAAACGTTATATGGGTTAGCTGAGGAAAAGTAATATTAACTTTTTTTAATTCCTCATGCTGCAGTGCCTGGGAATTGAAGGGCATAGAGTGTTCCTTTTCTCTTTTACTGCTGCATGACTTGTGCTTAACTATTTATGTTGCAGTCCTAAGACCTGCTCTCGCTCCCCAGGAGACAAATGCTAAAGTATTATTAGACCTTTGTGTGTGTGGAAGAGCTCTTAGTGTAATTTTAATGTATAAATATTGTATGCTTTATATCAGTTCTTAGATCTTTACAGAAATGTAAGTTAGCTGGTGCACACTCTGGTGGCCAGTCTTTCTGCAAAGAGAACTCACAGGTACAACATGGTAAATAACACGTGTATTTGCCATGTATTGCGCAGCTTTTTTAATTTGTAATTGTTTTTAAGTTGAGAATACATACACTATTCAGTCAAGCATCTTATGAAAGTCATTGCTCTCAAACAGGTATTTTTTAGTTGCTAGTCTTTTGATCTCAAAGGCTGAATCTGGGTTTGTTTGATAAGGTCCAGTTTCTGTTAAACTTTTTGGTCGCAGCTCCCTGTCTGTTTCAAAAAGAAAAAGAATAAGAAAATGAAAAAAAATCTTATCCTCTCTTTTGTTGGACTATAATAAACATGGTAAGGCAAATGCTCCTGGTACAGATTTGTGTCATGCTCAGCAAATGCAATTCTGACTAAGCCAGGCCTTCTGGCCTTTACAGTCGTACAAATAACTACCAGCTTTCTTGACCTACAATACAGGTATACATGGGTTAAAGATTTTTGGAAATTTTTGTGTATGCACATGTAAATTAGAATAAACATAATGGTCAATTCAGGCACATAGCCTTTACTGGCAATAACAAACTCTTTGATATTTCTGTATATTCTGTCTTCTGAATGCAGTTTTAGTATTGGTTCTGCTTAATTCTGCTTTTCTTATGTTGTCTGTGCCATACAATTATGCATTTTCTAATTATTTTTTTTGTTCAACAGGAAATGCCAGGCTTTTCTTACTGCATTCTTCCCTTACTTCTAGGCAGTGCTCTATAACTTCGGCTGTAGGTGTTGGAAGATGAAATTCTGCTCAATTTCCAATCAAGGAAATCTCCATCCTGCAATGTGCAGAGAAGAGGCTGAAGTGTCGGGACACCCCAGCAACTGCAGAAGGGCAAAAACACTCTGAATCTTGACTCCTTGTAGGGCTCCAAGTGTGAACATGAAGAAGAGGAAGGAGGAGAAGACGGTAGGTGTGGATCTGCAGCCCTCTTGCCCATGCCCTGAGAGGCAGGTGCTGCTGCTGCTGCTGCTCCCCGTTTGCAGGTTAACTGCTCTGGCCCTTGGGAATGCTCCCTAAGACATTCTCATCCTCTACCTTTGTCTCTCCTTTCTCTCAGGGTCATCACTTAAGGTTGAAGACTCCTGTCACTCAGGAAAAGAAGGTGACCTGCTCCCTCTATAGGCTTTCTTGTTTGTTGCTTTCACCACCGAACATCCAGGGGATCAGAGCTGCATGCAGGCTTTGAAGGCTGGCAAAAACGCTGAAGTGAGACGTATTTTGCATTTCTTTTAAATTCAGAGATGATTTTCGTGTGTATGTATGTGTGTGAATACGCGTATGCGTGTGCGTGTGTGTGTGTGTGTGTGTATATATATACATACATTCTCTAACACCTAGGTGTATAGGTACTTTTTCTGCAGAAGTCACGTATGGAGCAATTTTTACTGTTTAGTTTTAGTCTTTTTTAAACCAATGCATGATCCTTTTGTGTGTGAACTTTCTGTTTGTTAATGGTTTATGATAACACCCTCCTGACTGCATTCTACCCTTATTAGTGGAAGAGACACCATCTGAGGCAGCGGTTCCGTGAACCCAGGCAAGCTCCCTCCCTGGTGCTTGCTATCCCAATAGCTTTTCTCTCCTCTCTGTCCCAGGGCCCTGCCTCCTCAGCTGCCCCAGCACTGTGGTTTCTGGCACCATTCTGGTAAGAAAAGCAACCAGTATTAAGAACAACCCTGTCAATAAAAAGATTATTTGTAACTCGGATCAGCTCAGTGGCCTGATTTACAGCACAGCCCCAACAACAGTTGCAGAGCAGCCTGAGTGTGAAGAAGCAGCTGGAGACAAGGCAGGGATGGGAGACAGACGTTCCCAAGGTGGCCTTGCGGCTGAAGTCCCCCTTTGTGAAGCTGCATCTGCCGGCATAGCCTTGCTCTGGCACAGTTACCAGAGGGAATTCCCCTGCAGTGCCTGAAATAACACTTTGGGGAAGAACGGACACATCACTGAGTTATATATTAACCGTTATAGATGACCTTTCAGAGAGTGGCAGAGTAACAATCTCACTGGATTACTGATAAAGAAAAATGGCACTTTTTCCATTATGCAGAGCACAGGTATTAACTCCTAGGGAAAGACTGCCCAGCTCTTTCCACTAAATTACAGTGTTTTCAGTTCTTCCATACTTTCTTAAACATGAATGACTTGTTCAGATGTTTTCAATGCTAAATAAATGCCTCTGGCTGTTTCTTGTGGGGAGTGGAGGGGAGAAGGCAGGAAATGTTTTAGCTAGAATGATGCAGCCATTTCAAAGGAAGTGTCAGAAGAGCAACATACAAGTTTGCTTGAGTTACAGAAAAAAAAAATCTTAGCAGTCATTCAGGACTGTGCTCGCTTTTCCTTCCCAAGGTCTGACCTTGCTCTGTGTTCAGCATTACCAGAGATCTGCTGCAATGAAGTTTATGTACTTATGTCACTTAGGACACAAATGAATTGCTTTAACTTAAGCTCAAAAGCAAAACCCTGCCAGACTTGACAAATATGAGTATTATATATCACCATTTAAATGACTAATGTTTTATTTCTCTTTGAAACTTCTGGTGAAAGCTGAACCATAATGGTGAAAGAAAAAATAATCTAAGAAGTTACCTGACACCTCACATATGGAATTGATAATGCTCTGGTTTTATATGGAATAAATTGCTCTTCAATGGTTATATACATAATGAGGATGATTTCATTTGGTGTCCAGTGTGTGCTGTGCATATATTCAGGAGATTCAGTAGATTTAAACTTTTTGACTGAAGATGAGATTTTCACAGAAGATCCTTCTTTTGGTCAATATATTCCACTATTTGATGAAAAGGAATGCTGGGGCTGTGTTTAAATTCAATTGTTTGGTTTTCAAGAGACATTTTTTCGACCTTCAAAACCACAAAAAATATCCTTGTTTTAGACCAAAATATCATCTTTTTGAATTGAAAAAAAAAACGAAATCAACTTTTTTTTTTTCAAAGAACTTCTTACTTCAGTAGTAATATATTTGCTTCAAGTTGTATGTTTGGCATTTTATTGTATGGAATTTATGTAGCCAAGGCTTTAAGCATCCTTACATAATTAATAATATAAACAATAATCCCTGTGGTCTTTCTATCAGGGACTCAGCTGAACAGGCACCTACAGAGACTCTTTTCCACTCCATCATTATGGGAAGCATATTCTGCACTTGACAAGGTGAAATAAGAAGGGGTTCAGGTAGCGAAAGGCTCGTAATAAATAGCAACCAGCACAGGAGAGCGGAGGGTAGGCCACGTTCAGGGCAGGATATTGCTGAAATGCGTTTGGGGAGGGAAAGACTGGCAGGGGTTGCTTCTCTACCCCTTAGAGCTGCTACCGCTTCACGTGGGTGAGCGTTGTCCTGGGATGTGGAGGCTGCATCTTCTTTCATCCCACCCAAATCTCTTCAAGAAAAGAGAGGTATGAGTAAGGGAGAAGAAGATAAATCATTTTGCTTAAATAGCGGGGTGCTGTGGCAGGCAAGGAGGCAACCTGTGACAGAGGAGAAGAGAGGTGAAAGGCAAAAAGGGGCAGCCAGGATTAGGTCAAAAGAAAGACTAAGCAAAAGCAGAGAGAGGAACACTGAGACAAAGGCTTAGCTCAGGGATGCGTGATGCAGTGTTTCTGTGGAATTGGTAGAATCCAGGATATAAGTGTGCTTGGAATAGTGTGGCGGTTATGTTTGGATGCAAGGGCATTGTATGTATACTAGCACTGCAGATATTGAACATCTTTAAGCTGGTGCCAGAGGTCTGTCACATATGTCAATTTTGGAATTGCTGCCAGTTTTCTGAGTACAGCATGTCCAAACAATTATTGCATGAGACTGCAGTGAGAAGCATGCAAAATGAGTTGCATGTAAGTTACACTTGTGTCTGATATTTGGGCTCTAAGAAAAGGGGAAACAGATGTAGGTCTTGCATGTGACAGTTTTGATCAGTCTTTTCAGAAAAAAAATTGCTTTGTACTTGCTCATAAATGAAACTTGTGTCATGAAGAAAAAAGACAGCAACATCAATTTCCACTTATTGGAAATGTCTTGCATGCAGGCTTTGGTAACATCAGTTCTCCTCACTAGTAAGAAGGCTGGAAGAAATCCCAGCTTTACCTTTCAGATGGTTATGCCATCATGCTGCTGTATTGCACCACCAGGGCGTTGCAAAGAGTGCCTTAAAATGTGGAGCTACCCAAATCTAAAAAGGCTTGGGAGCGGCATCTGCTTTACTGTACGCATGACCTCATCTTAAAAGAAAGGTTATCATTAGCAAACTTAAGATGATGGAAAGTTGGGAGGAGTTGTTATAAATTTCATTTCAGCAACAATATGGTTCAAATAAGAAAAAATACATTATTGTCATCGCCTTCTTTGCCAGTTCTACCTATAACTGTTCTTTTTTATTTTAGAAGAGACAATCATCGCAAAAATCAGGATGAACAGGTTTTCCACGTATGTGCCAGGGCAACATCAGAAAGTGGTGTGCAGAGCAGCTGGTATTGCTATTCAGGCTGCTCAGCAGGGCCATGAAGATCATGCTCGGGGCTGGATGCAGGCGTCTGTGACTGCAGGGCAGAGGAGGGAGCTGCCAGTAGCTGCCAGCAGCCAGCTCTGGTGTGAGAGTTATGCAAAGTATGACTAAAACAATGTCACTGCTGAATACAGAATTCCCCCATTTCTTTCTTACTTTAATGTGAAGAGCACTGCAGATGTGGGGACAGGGACAAAAGTAGCCAGTATTTCCTCTCCTCTCTTTCTACATGTTAATCAGCCGTGGTCATGGGCCACTGGCTAATCCCTTTGGCTTCTGAACTGAGAAAAGAAGATGCTTCTCTTCCAAGTAACTAATGAATCACCCCTTTAGTACATAGCATGCATGACTGCATTGTTAAAAGCAGTCTTAATCACTCACTGAGAAAAATGATATCGATCATTTCTCCCTTTTAGTTGTTAACTGGAAGCCTCAAGGAGTTGTGACTCACAGCCTGTGTGATGCAGCAAGCCCAGAAAGACTTCAGCAGATTTTTAGCTCGTTGTAGGAGCCCCCTCCATCTTATTCCTCCCATCTTCCTAGTATGGCCATAATCTGGAAAAATGATAGAATTCTTGGTTTCAAACCATTTTAGGAATCACTGTTCTGCAGATGGATTTGGCCTGAACTTTACACCAAAATTCAAAGAAGAGAAGCATTTTTGGTAGGCAATTGACTTGTAGCAGAGCATAGAGCAAAACAACTCCTAGGCTGTAGGAACCCACCCTCCATTTTGCCTTTAGCTCTGTAGTGGTGTTGGACAAGCTGCACACACAGCAGTTCACCCTGGTTTATGAGCATAGGACTGTGTGTAACTGTACAGTGGAACGGGGAAAAAGAAGTAATAAGAGTAAATTTAAAGGTTTTTGACAGCTTCTTGGAAAGGGGGTGAATGGGTCTGAGGTGAGAAATAAATCCTGTTGTTGACTAGGAATTGCCAAAGGCAGAGCAAAGTGAGTATGTAAAAAGTTTTCAACATGACATAAGAAAAAATGTATCTGTAGTTGTTTCAAATGTAGACAGATATACTGATAGAGGTACTTGGGTATTAATTGCATAAAAAGTACTAGACTGAAAGATTGTTACCAATGCTGAATGGTCAAGTTTTCAACTGGTGGAGAATGCCGAAGTTAAGAGAGCCTACACGCCCTTAAGTCACTCCTTCTGTGTATGTGTGTGTATTATAACATGGCTGAATTTTGTTATTACATCCAACTTATTTAATTGGATTAGGCTGTCAACTTGTTAATTTCTCCACAAATTCAAAAGAAGCTACAGGGCCTCCATGGAGGAGGATGTGTAAGGACAGTTCTGTTAGCGAGGGATTGAAGTACGTTTGCTGTTATCAGTGCTTTCTGTTATTTCCCCCTAAATAGCCCTTCTTGCTCACACCTTCCCCACATGCTCCTCCAGTTGCTGGTCAGCAGGTCCTCTGCTGTCCCACCACAGCCTTCCTTAGCTATTGGAAAATGGAGTTAGCTTCTGTTGCGAGCAGACGCTTAGGAGGCAGGGGGAAGAGGGGAAAAAAGGCACCCAATGAACTAGCGATTGCTTGTGTAACAATTGTGTAACGATGCTAAAAACACATGCCTTCGTTACAAAAGTTCATCCTGTTTGAATGTAGCCGAGAGTAAGGGTGATGTAAAACAACGCTGATGTGCTGAGCGGTCAGGGTGGAGGGAGGAAAACTATTTGCCAGGAGATGCCTGAATGCAGAACATGACGCGTCCTCGCCTACGCTGTCTGCCAAGCTGAGGTTGGTGACATGACATGTCAGTGATTTGTTGGGTGCTTTTTGTAACAGAAGGCATAACATCTTCAGTCTCCTGAAGTCCACAGCAAACAGGTCTCTTCAAAGAGACCGAGTTCATCCACAGTGGCTAATGACCTTTTCTTTCCTCAGCAGGCCTTTCTGGCAGCTTAAGCTCCATTCCTGGGGGGAAAGGACAGAAAACACTCCTTCCAGGACTGGTTCAACATGCATAGGATTAGGATCCGCTTGCACGCTGCCCAGATGCAGTTAAGTGTTTTTTATTTGCTGCTGTGAAACATCAACCACAAAAATACATGTAGTCTACTCATTAAATGCAAATTGCTAATGACAGTGGGGATAAACAACAAAAATGGTATACTAAAACACGCTTCAGAAAGGCACTAGTAATCATAATGTGATCTGCCCTTTGGGCTGTGCTGGCAGAGGTGGAAGGGCGGGATGGCCCAGGGATCCTCTGCTTCAGTAGGGACTGCTGGGACACATTTGCTCCATAAGATGATAATAGTTTTCTTTCAGCATCTTTGCCCGGCATTGGATGACTGGATTTTTGTTTCTCGGGCTGCCACTGCTGCAAAAGGTATTGCCATCAGTTGTAGGTTTTAGAAATACCCTTTGGTATATGGAAAGGCAGTGGGATTTATTTTGTGACAGTCTCACTCCCCTGGTGGGTTGCTTATGGACGTGGTCACTTGATGGAGGCAGGCTGCCATGGGGGACAGCTCCTGGGATCTGCCCCTGTGTCAGCCCAGCTCTTGGAGAAAGGTGTAAACCGCTGTGGAGGAAGCAGGTGTTCCCCAGTCGTGTCACAAAGACAGACCAGACAGGAACATATTTGGGAGGAAGGGTTTACTGGTTCTGGCTGGGGTAGAGTTAATTTTCTCCACGGTCGCTGGGACGGGGCTCTGTGCTTGGCTTTGTGCTGGAAGCAGCGTTGATAACCCAGGGATGTTTTCGTTACTGCTGAGCAGTGCTCATGCAGCGTCGAGGCCTTTTCTCCTTCTCACCCCAGCCCACCAGCGAGCAGGCTGGGGGGGCACAGGGAGTCGGGATGGGACAGAGCCGGGACGGCTGACCCCGGATGACCCAAGGGATATTCCAGACCATAGGACACCATGCTCAGCATATAAAAGCTGGGGGAAGAAGAAGGAAGGGGGGACGTTGGGAGCGATGGCGTTTGTCTTCCCAAGTGACCGCTCTGTGTGATGGAGCCCTGCTTTCCTGGAGGTGGCTGAACGCCTGCCTGCCCACGGGAAGTGGGGAATGAATTCCTTGTGTTGCTTTGCTTGCGTGTGCGGCTTTTGCTTTGCCTGTTAAACTGTCCTTATCTCAACCCACATGTTTTCTCACTTTTACTCTTCCGATTCTCTCCTCTATCCAACCAGGAGGGGAGTGAGCGAGCGGCTGTGTGGGGCTTAGTTGCCAACTGGGGTTAGACCATGACAAAGGGCATGCTAAAGATGCATGATTTGCATTTGGTGGGTTCAAGGGAGGATTCAGTGTGAGCAGAGATGAAGAGGAAGCCTTGCTGGGGAGCCTAGCTCTGGAGCAAAGCAGAGAAGCCCCAGAGGCTTCCCCAGTCACCACAGGCTGTCAGGGGGGTTCAGGTTTCATGTGATGACCCTGCGGATGCAGAGGAGTATAACTCATAGAGCTGCAAATCCCAGCCATCCTCTGCACTAAAGAGTGAGAAATACTAAATAGTAACTGTACAGAGCTCTATATTTGGTTCAAAACCCTTTTTGAGGCAGAGATGGCCCATGCTTATAGGCTTCTGCAATATATAATGGCCAGTTTTGGAGGAGCCATATCAGTATCATTATAGTGCCAAGCTGGAAATAAGGAGTGAATGCTTATTTTCTGAGCATATGCATCACTGGCATTGCTCTTACCATTACAGCTAACAGCCATCTAAGAAAAGACAAGTACAGGGGCCAGGCTGTGGTTACAAGGCTTGGTAAATCTGGCTTCAGAGTACTTAATGGTGGATGAGAAGAGTTACCAGCACAAATAGTAAAATTGCAGGTCTGGTGCAAACTTCCCCTATCTAACAAAATGCATCAGCATTGTTTTAAAACAGTAACTTTCTTCCGGCCACCTTTATAAAGGATTTGATGGTGGGTTTTTTTGCCTCCAATCAACTTACAGTCAACGGAATTCCCAGTGCCTGTTTGCCCTAGGCTTTGGTATACAAGTTTTATTTTCCATTTATAAATTAGCATTTTTTTTTGTTTGCAAACTTTATCTAGTATTTTACGAAATTACGAATCTTACCTGCTCTATACCAGGAGAGGAAGACGATGAATGAAAGGTCCCACTCATTATTCCTTTAGCGTGAACATTTTAACTTAAGAAAAAAAATGCTTAACTGAGAGAGATTTTTAATCCTCCTTTGCTTATACTCAAGATTCTTCCTCATGTCTAAATCATTACTACAATTGCTACGTAGGCAGGTTGGGCTAGTGCTGCAAGAAAATCAAGGGCTGGCCAGCCGGGCATTTAGCCGTGTAATACTGTACAGCTTAAAAATAGCATTTTAGATCCCAGATTCAGTAAACTTCTAACACTAAAATACAAATCTGGAAGACTTTGAGAAGTTAAGTTTATAGTAACAGACACCATTAAGCATTGCGTGATTACTGTAAAGCTACAGGAGTATTTGTTGACTGTTTTAAGAAACACTGTCAACCTCCTTTTATAGTTAAAAATTGCCCTTTATTTAGCAGCCTCTATTCTGACCATTTAAAAATATTTAACTGAATTGCTGATGCAAAGCATGTACACAGTGACTCCAACAAAGCCAACATTTATTGCATCTGATTATATACAAAGCCATGAACAAATAGCGCATTAATTTTCAGAGAGAGAGGACAGTGTTTGAATCAGTGCTGTAGGGACCTTTGTATAGTAAAAAAAAAAAAAAAGCTTGTTATAACATTTGGTTGGATTTGTGTTTGAAAAAAAGAAAAACCCCACAGACCTTCAGCTTTTTTGCAATTATGCAGAAGGGTGATCAAAAGAATGCCCATAACCCTGTTATCACTAAATCTTCATACATGACATTGAAAAAATCCATCTTATGTTTCTGATGTAGCTAACAGAGTCCTAATAAGATTAATTTAAATGATCAGTACTACTGGCATCCCCTACAACCTGCATAACTAAGGGTTCCCCTACTTATTTCATTTGGCATTTTAAGCATTTTGCTGAAAAATCTTTGAAATAACCTCAAACGTGCCTAGACTGATGGAGATAAGACCCAAAGACAGAGAAGCTACATATATTTATTAGCACATACCAAAGTGAGCAGATAAGTAACCCCAAAGAATGTGTTCTTTAAAATATTTGAATTTTACTCTGCAGTGGAATTCCACCAATCCCCTTTCTTGTTCCTATTTGCCCATTCTCTGTGCCATTTACTGGAAAGTGCCTAGGAAACTCGCCAGCAAGAGCTAACATCTCTGAAGTAACGGGATCAGAATGGCCACGGTATCACCACAGCTTTTTAGGGTGGAATTTGAAAGTGTTTGTTTTGTGGCAGGCTTTCAACTTTATACAGAATAATTTCTTAGCTGAGGCATTTGGCAAAGTGCTCTGCATGACTCAGCAGCAGTTCTTCTCCATCTTAGATTTTGGTTATATTAATATCAGGTTTATTTTTTACATGAACTCATACATATTTATGACTTAAGCTCTCTTGCATGCTGCTGGGCTTTCTCTAGTTCCAGCGCCTGTTTCTCCAGCTACTCCAGCAAAGCTACGTGGCACACTCCATACAGTGATTCAGTCTTGGGGTGGGTGGAAAAAAAATCAGTCACTGGAGCAATTTTTTGTTGTTAATAGAGCTAATTGTATTATTTCTGTCTTTAATGGGGGTTACCTGGGGGGAGCTGTGCAAAACCTACAAAGTTGAGGTTCTCTGACACTAGGTCGAAGTCATGAGTTTGAGCTCTTGGATTTGGTATTAATGCTAGCCACGCAACCTTTACTAGTACACACCGCTCGTTACTCATGCAAGTAATTGCACTGACTTGAAAGCGGCTTTCTGTAGCACAGGAGCTGGCCTGCAGTCCTCAGCTCTTTGTTACAGACATCATCACAGAGCCAGCCTGGTTCTAAAGTAGCTGAGCAAACACCCTCACCCTAACACATGCAGGGGGAAGTACTGATGCTCTGGCCAACCTCTTCAGTACCTTGAGTGAAGAACTGAAGAGCTGTTATTTTTTTTCTGTAATGAGAAGTGGATGGGTCAGGAATGATTGGTGACTAGTCTGAACATAGACTAAAACCACCCTATGGGTTTTGCCTAGCTCCTCAGGGAAGCAGAGGTGACCTCTTGTGTCTTTCACCGTCCTTCCCCTCGGCTCCCCACCACATACCTTTTGAACCCATGGGGCAGTTTAAGTCTAAACTGAAAGAGGCACAGACGTCTCAAAGGTACTTAATTTCTTGGGTCTCTGACAAAATTAATGGCTGGGTAGAGCTAGAAGGTCCACATTTATGCTACTGGAAAGATCAGCCAGCCAAGCTGATGTGCAGGAGCTCCTGTGCAGCTCTGGACTGACCACAGCACATCCTGTCTCCTGTGTGGTGGAGGCCCTGAGTGGCCTTGGAGAGACAGAAGGTGGAGTTTCTGTAAAAGATGAAGCTGTGGGAGATGTTCTTCATGGGAAACCACACTTCATTTCTTTCACTGCTGAGAAGTAATTTGGTTATCATCACCTAATTGATTGCCAATACATTTACACTACTAGTAATATTTGACTCTTCTGTAATGCTTTTCGTCACAGGATTCCAATTTCTTTTCACATTAGACAAGTATCAGTATTTCCTTTTTTATAGGTGGGGAGTGTTACTCAGAGGACTAGTTTTGGGCTGAGTACAAAATTATAGGCAGTCTCCCAAGTCTTAGCAAGTGCCCAAGCCACTGGATAATCTTGATTTGCTAACACCAGTTTAAAACCACCCTAAATATTTTTCCAGGCTAAACACATTTGTTTCCCCTAATAAAGCTGAGGGGGAGCCAAATGGTAAATAATGAAATACCAAGAGTTCAGCCCGAACTGTCAAACTCTTTTGAAGGCAAGATAGATGCTGTCATTTCAATACTTAGCCATTGTCCATTTTAAAATACATTCCTACATAAATACTAAGATCAGTAACAAATACAGATTTTCATATTTTGAGAACTCTGAGAAGCCTTTTAGCTGTTCTTAATTGGGTATCGTAGTTCTCCTATGGCTACTGTGGAGCAGATGTGCCCTATAGATAGAGGGGGCAGGCAGGGAGGGACTGGCAGCTGCTTTGCTTAGCACTGTCTGGCAAGGTCCGTGTACCCCCATTATACGGCAGTGGCCCATCTGCGCTGCTAAGCAGCCCTGCCTTCAGTTGAAAATGCATTTGTGCCCAAATCTCTACTTCATAAAACTTCCAAATTTTGTCATAAGCTTTTATGACTTTGTGTCGTTGTAAGTCTACAAAGACTGAAACAAAATGTGGAATTTCTGTGGTTTCCAATCTTTTCCACCCTTTTGACTTTTCGCCTTTATATGTCACTTTTAAAATTAGGGTTTTTTTATGTACTGTGTCACTGATGTCTCATCCCAACCATGTAACACTTATTTCTCCGTATCACTAGTTTCACCAAGAACTTCTCTTTTATCAAGTGTTTTCTGCCGTTGGCCTCTTCAAGCTTATTGGTGCTGCCTGCAAGAATGACAAGTTTCAGTTGTAGTTTTTCAGCAAAATGAAGAAAACATGAATCCGAATTGCACTCTGCATACATTGTTTGCAAATATTTTTTGAGGGACAAGCATATCAATAGCTGAAACATTGTTCTTCAAGGTAGTTTTTCCTTCACAAATTTTCCTTTGTCCAGCCATGTTCTTCTTAAATGACAATTCCTAGTAGGCATTTTGATGAAATGCTGCTTTGATTTAGGAACACCCAAATCCCTAATTTTCTGTGAAATACATGCTCATAAGCTACTCGGAGGAATTTGAAAATCCTAGATGTATGTTTTCTCTTGGTTTCAGCAATGTTGTAACTTAGGCTGTACTATACTTATGAAAGACAGTTTTGCACTTGCAATGGCTTGCTTCTTTTTCTAGTCACAAATTTACTAACTTAATCTGCCTATGAAATGTTATGTAATTTATCACCACTTTAGAATCCAAACTCCAGGTGGCAGGTTTTGTAAATCATTGAGGATTGAACAGGAGATGATGGCCATAATCTTAATCTCTGTATTGACTCCCTGGCCGCCATGTCATAAATATGCACAGTAGTTGTTGTACGAATATTATAAACAATTTCCAAGAGCTAACAAATTTGCTGTGCTTGTATGAAGTATTTTAAGATAAAATACTTTTTTTGAGCAATAATTTCCATAAGGTAAATTGTATCACTTCTTGGGGTTTGGGGTGTGTGGTATGTGTTCATATTTAAATTGTGTGTAGAAGCCAGTTTTCTCCAATACCTCAAACAGGGGTTTATTGGAGGAGCTTGGCTGAGGAGATAAAGGGGAGTTTATGGAAAGTTTTAATCTCTGAAGACAGGTGGTTGGCAACTTTTAATACTCCTTAATCTTATTATTTCTCTTTGTCCGTTCCATGGTTTGTGATGGGGATTTTTAACATGATATTATTTTACCTGCTATTTATTATGGTTTTTAACATACAAATCCTTTAAACAGTGTTCAACTGAGTTTCATAGTTTAACTTGAAAGGAGAGAGCCTCAGAAAAAGATGTGGGTAAATTTGAAAGCTACTTGCTGAATGTACATGAGCAGCATATAGTGACAGTCAAAAATGCACAGTTAAAGAACTAGGAAAAAAAAAAACCCACCAGAGCATGATGCATTTTACAAATACAGTACTTAAAAGCAACATCTTGAAAAAATGGGCTACTTTTGCAGTGCAGCGCATCATGTGACCAAGAGATTTTGAGGTCAGGAACTTTACATGACTGAAAATAATCATCTGTATGAACACTGAAAACACGTAGGACAGTAGCCCAGAATCTTTGCAAATCTATAGGCCACAAGTCTAAGTGAGCATATGTGCCGTGAACATACCACACATTATTTTCCCTGCCATTTTATACCAAGTGGTGGTGGTTCCTTGTGGCCCTCAGTCACGGCAGCAGACTGCATGGGCACTCACTCCTGTGAGCCGTGGTCTAGTAATCATTGCTTTTATTTGGCTATATGCATAGCCATTAAAAAAAAAAAAAAGGCAGTTATCTGTTGGAAGGTCTGAGAGGTGCTGGTGTATGCTGGGCCATCCTGAATACTGCTTGTACAGTCAAAAGACTGATTTCAGTTCTCTACTGAAATAAAGGCATGCTGTCTTCTGCAGGTATGCAAAAGGTTGATGTAGTTCAGACTTCCAGCCTTTGGCTTCTGTTCAGAGGATGAAGTTCCTGCTTCCAGCTGGATTTGGGAAAAAGTCTTTCCTGTGATTGTGGCGTGAGACTTTCTGCCACCAATGGACTCCACAGAAAGGCACCTTTTAACCGTCCTGTCACCAAACCCGTCACAGTGTTTATGAGGTTGGATGAAATGAAAATTTACAACTCCTATGCCTGAGGACATAACCTATATTCTAACAGCCTGAGATTTCGATATTAGGGCAGCACGTGATACGAATTCATAGGCTTTATCATACACACAATAATTAAAACCAAGGTCTTCCACTGGAAATGGGACTAATTTAATCTTTTTTTTCTAGACCTCTGCCCCAAGGGTGAATTTTTATGTGCGTTCTCTGGTATTTAGTAAAGGTAGTCACACTGCAGCCCTTCCTTTACAGGTGGGTATCAATAGGGTCTCTTTCTTCTCCCTGGCTGCCTATTTAAATTTGTAGGAACTTAGTGTCTTTGAGCCTTATCTGGCTCTGTTGTATTTGATTGAAATTGGCCAGTGGGTTCGTGTGTTACTGAGGGAATGAATGATGGGTGGACAGGGAGACAGATGCATATGTTCACACAAACATGCACACAAATAAAGGATCATGCATTTCCTTGCAAGACTTGTCTAAGAAAATCCTCCTCTGATGGCTTTTAACTAGTGTCCTCAAATCTCTATCACCCTTCTCTGAGCACTCAGGATTGCTAACCTAGGAGAGTAAAAAATGTGTTGCAAAGATGGGCTGCTTAAGTTACCTGGATATGGCAAATTGAGCACTCCAGCATTCATCGTCTAGGCTGTCACTTGCTCTTGTTGAAGTATCTGCTAAAGGGAGTGAGATATTAAAATCTGCAGTCATTCTGATTAGGTTTAGAGCAAATGTCTAGAGCCTGCCTAGATATTTAAAGAACTGTACAGCCGTACGAAAAAAATCCTCTTCCCGTTATTAACTGCATGTACAAAATTGGGAAACAACTGCCAAATTTAAAAGCCATTTCATACTATGGACACATAAATAAAAATGATACAATGGATGTGACCAAAGACGTCACCGCTCATCAGCTGAAGCCATTACCAACTGCGTGTGCACTCTTAACCCGCCCCAGTTGTGGACTAAATGACATTAGTATGAAACACACTGGAGCCTGGAGCTGGAGCAAACCGAGTTCAATCACATAACGCTGCTGTGCCTCAAGCCGTAAGCTGCTGCAGCCGAATCCTTCTGGTCATGCGCTCGTAACTCACGCTAAGTCTGAGGATTTTAGAGTGCTGAGAAATGTCAAGCCTTTGAGTAGAAAAATGTTTTCCATCTTTGCAGCACAGCTGGTGCTCTGCTATGATATTTGTTGTACTCGGCACAACTAGCCATTGAACGCGTTTATTATTTACTCGAGACCCTTTTGTCTTGCGTGCAGCATGTGAAAGTTGTAGCTTTAGAATAGAACAGGGAACTGTAGCGTGCTGAATTACATATTCTGGGGGCTACTGGTATTCCAGCAACTCTCCTGCTACTTCTCATGGGGGTTTTTCCCTCAGCACCTACAGACCCAGAATCTTTCTTGGCTGAACTGTTGTTGTTTTTGGGCCGTACTTCCTTTTTGAAGGTAGGTGTGTGTTTGTGCGAGCAGAATGTTTTTTTCCACTATTTAAAAAACACCCGATGTGCCATGCCACAAGGTCGCCTTTTCAGTTCAGGGCTCGAAGGAACCAACTGCTCCTTCCGAATTAATTTCCCGTTCCTTACCCAAACAAGTACGCTTCAACAATGCTCCTCTAACGCGCGTTCCTCAGTACTTTCAATACCGCACGACTAACAAAATAAACACGGAGCTGCCTTTGCGCTTCGCCTCACGCAGCGAGCCCTCAGCGGCAAGTTCGAACGACGCTTTCCTTCCTTCCCCGGGCCGGGGCCCGATCCCACAGAAACGACGCTAGCGAGGGGGCCCTGCCGCTGCCCGGGGCGGCCCCTGAGGGGAGAAGGCCGAGCTGCCCCGGCACCGGGAACCCGCCCGGCCTCCTCCCAGCCTGCGGGCTGCGCGGGCGCTGCCGGCCGGGCGGAGGGCGAGCTACCGCCGTCCTCCCTTCTCCCCCGCCCCTGCCCTCAGCAACCGGGGCGCCGGAGCCAGACCTACGGAGCTGGGCCCGGCCCGGCGGGAAGGAGCCCGGCCCGGCCAGGGCCCCCGCGGAGGACGATGGGGGGGGCGGCGGAGGCTCCGCGCCGCCGCAGCCACCCC
>VYZV01044765.1:0-25051 GCA_013401275.1 Pandion haliaetus | reverse complement strand
CCAGGGAGGCGCTGGCCAGGGGCAGGTGTCGGCGCGGTTCGTTGCTGGCGCTCGGCTGGAGGATGCGACCGAAAAGGGTTGAGTCACGCCGGCCGTGGGAAGGCACCGCTCCGGAGCCCGCATCGCCAGAGAGCCGTGTCATGCAGAAGGCGCTCACGGCTGGAGGGGAAACCAGCTGCCCTCGGTCTTCTTCTGTCTGGCGCTTCTTTCGAAGCGTGCCCTCGGCGTAACGCCTCTCTGAAGGGGTGTTTTACTGGAGGAGCTGGCATGCTTTCCTTATCTGCCATGCAAGGAAGCGTCGCTACAAGAACGAGAGCTAGCGGAGGGGAAGAAAGTACGTCGGTACGCGGACCGCCAACTTCTTCGGCGTAAAGCGTGCCTCAAATTGTTTTTCGGTCATAGACCCCGAGCAGGTGAAGACCGCCCTTAGTCTCTTTGGACCTTCGTGTTTACAGGGAAGAACTTCCTTCCTGAAGTTGATGGGAAGCCCTGCTAACAAGCAGGGGAACTTAGTACGGACCTAATTAAATGTTGGCAGCATTTAACTGGGTGTTTATTGGTTCTGAGAAATAACAGGCCGTCAAGGGAAGCGTCTGTGATAGAGGAAAGCTTGATACAGTGCCAAAGGAGATTTGCCCCTAAGTTCAGCTAAACGCTTCCTATAAAAATCTAAATTCAATGCAAAGGTTTTTGTGTGTTAGAAACAGCGATCTTTTCTGAAAAGTTTAAATAAATAACTATTCCCCAGTGGCTCCCGAAAATTACAGGATTACAGCAGAGCTAATTGCCAACAAAGGTGAAACAGACTTCTTCCTGCCCCAAAAATAAATAGAGAAATGCCAAGATTTTTAAAGGTGTTAATCTTTTAATTGGTGCAAATAACTATGTTTTTAAAAATCCACCTCTCATTAAAAGGCTTTAGGCCTTTTGTAAAAGTAGTGATTGCATGTACAACCTCACACATACCTTTTTGACACAAAATCTGTGGCTGGCAAAGTATGAAAAAGACTTTTGATGTACTTTGGTGTTAAAAGCTTTAGCTTGCTGACAAATTTGTGAAAGATTTTAATACTTATGCTCTTTATGAACATCTCTGAGGCAGTAATTTGAAGGCCAAGGAATGTCCTCTTGACCCTTTTCTTGTGCATCATGAGTGTAGCTGGCAAAAACCCCCCACCTTCCAGTCACTGAGATGTAGATTCTTGCATATGTATTGGGTTTATTATTTGATTATCGGTGATGCCATCCTTTCTAGCTGGATGGCTAGCCGTTACTGGTGATACAACAAGTTATGAAAGTATGTTTTAAAAAAAAAAAGGAATTCTTTGTTGCATTCCTTTTTTTTTTTTTTTTTTCTTTTGTAACTGAGCTGGCCATCAAGCTGGAAAGGAGGAAGACAAAAGCTACAAAGATGCTGTTTATAGTTTTAGTCACTTACTTGAAATTCTGATTCCTGAAGTTTTAAAACATCACGTTTCTTTGTTATACTTCTTCTGTTCCCTGATCACCTTTTTATTTCTTCCACAGTTGTAATTTCGTTTTTTAAAAGCATCTTCATGGTGACTTTGGCATATTTTCAAAATAGAAAGTATTATATATAATTGTTGCTATTGAACGTTGCTCGTTTAGTTTTTGAAGTTAGTATCTCCATGCTGTCTTCAACTAGGTCCTCACTTCAGGTCCTTTCCCTGCAAGCCGTTTCTAAATTTTACATATGTTTTCAATGTGACATCTCAGGGATCCATCTGTTCTGTACGTTTGCACTCTACCCCCTTTCATTCACTCTTGCCACTTTTCAGTTTCATGCATTGTTCGTCGTGCTGATCTAGAAAAAGGTAGTCTTTCCCAAAAACCGTATGTGTAGAATGTCTGAGACACAATTTTCATGCCCAGATACGTTGATTTTTTTCAGTGTATTCTTCAGAGAGCTGTCTTTTCTTTACTGTGTTCAACTCTGAAGGCCCTTTGTGGCCATTGTGTCCCCTCTCCATTGTTCATCTACTACTGGGACAGTGGCTATTGCCTGTGGTTTCTTAAAGCAGAGCTCACTACTTATATTTGCAAGATATCAAAACTTGGAAAAAACACTTTTTGTAAGGAGGAGGCATGCATTTTCAGCTGGTGGAAAACTGATTACTTTGATTTCCCGTCACTTATGTTTTGTAGTGTAGGACTCATCTGTTGGGCCAGCATGACTACTGTTTACGTTAGTTTTTGTCTTCATTCTTTATGTTTGACTGGCTGTCTGCAACTGTTAGCAATTGTGCTGTGTTTGAGTAGTAAGATCCTATTGCTCTAACAGTGCTTGAATTCTTGGTCTTGAGATCTTGGAGTCTAGGTGGAGAACAGGGCTTTGTAGACATTGCTGCAGCTTGGGTATTACAGTCACCTTTTCCCTTACTCCAAACCCGGGTCTGGGATGCATTGCATCTCATGCCTTACCTATAATTTTCTTTTTGCATTTATAGTTGCAGGACTCGCTAGATAGTGTATTTACTCGGATGGATGCTGAACTGCAGCTGTGCTCGTGCCCTCCCAGTGGGGTTGAAGGGTCTTCCTGGGCACAAGGTCTGCTTGCATGGAACCGATGGCATGATGATGGGAAAGAAAGGTTTTACGCCCCGTGAACTCAGGAGTCATTGCATTTTACAGAGTCGTAAAATAGCATCACACTTCTTCAGAAGTAAACGACATTACTGTTCTGTATTGCGCTGTGCTCTGTTTCTAGCACTGAGAGTTGTTTGATAAGAAGGGCTTTGGCCTTCTTACTGTCTCGTTGTGTCTTATTTGTTGCTTCAGGACATTAATATGTTTGTACAATAGTACCCTTCTGTAGTATTTAAAACTGAGCTGGGTCAACTGTATAAATCGATATTTGTTCAGACTTTCTCAAAGCTTAACATATTTTTTCAGAGGTTTAATTTATTCTGAATTTAAAACTGCTGAAAAGAGTATCATAGCTGAATGGAATGTAGCTATAGACAGATAAATGACTATGCAGAAATGACACGGTAGCAATCCATATTTATACTCCATCACTTTAATGCATTAGCGCAACTCATTCATTATATAATTTTCTATTCCTTTTCAGAAAACAAGCTGCAATCGTTGTCGTCCTTTTTGTTGTTAATGATGTTTCTTTATATTAACTTGCAGTTTTGAGAAAGCACAGAGAACAACATTACGAAGTTTAGCATATTACTTCTACAACTCTAGTGCTAGTAGTAGGAACATATGCTTCTCCACAAAGTAAACAAATACAGCTCTGACAGCTAGGAAAGAAATACGCTGGGTGAGAGACTAATTTTGCATCAGTCTTTCAACTCCAGGTATGCCTTTAAGGGTCAAATGTTAATTTTGTAAAAATACATATACAGAAGCCTCTGTGAAAATTTACTTTTCCTATGGGATTCATAAGTCATTCTTTTGCTCTCCTGTATAGTCCAACTGAAAACAAAGAACATCATTCTGAGTCTTCCCTTAGTTCACAAACTCCAAGTTGTTCAGTGCGTTGTGATTTTTTTTTTTTTTTTTTTTTTTTGGTGGAACATGATATAATGGTGGTCTGGGAGCCTAGCTTAAATGTGTGTGAACCTATTTGATCATGCAATGATCAATTAAAAAGATATTCCCAATCCCTCATTCTTTATTTGGCTAGTGAAGGATGTTTACATGATATTACAGCCTTGAAAGATAAGTTAACTGCATTTATGGTCTTGGTTTCCAGAACATCCTTCCAAATTTGTTTTAAATTTTTTTTGCTAGTCTGTATTACTTTGCAAATGGATGCTATGGGGTGTTTCTCCTGATCTTGAAAGTTCCTTAATGTCCTCTTTCCTTCCCACCATTCTTCCCTTTGCATGCCACTCACCGGAAGATACCACCTATTTGTACTAAGCTTTCTAAATCTAGCTTGGAAATACGCTTTCTCTTTTAAAGAGAGCACATTGTTTTTTGAAAGGTTAAAGGGATTTTGCCAGGTACTGTTTAATAATTTCTGTCTTGTATATTGTGCGTAATAAGACATGCCATGTGGTGCCTTTTAGTGTGATTATAGCATGTCTGAAGTGTTTCATAAAGCAAATACTTTAATCAACCACGTAGTAGTAACACTGTACTTTCAATATAAGAGCTTTCATCCTGGAGGTTGTAGTGATCTCCAATTTGCAGTGCTAGAACTAGCAGAACTTAATGCGTAAATCCCATTGTGCAATGTAGTCAACTCTGGGGTGAAATGTGATGAGTGATTAACAATGCAGAGTAGCGTTATATAAGAAGTTATGATACAAAGTGAAGAAAATATTGTGTTAATTGTCACAGAAGATTCTTGGTTTTGGGACGAAATGATTCATTAGGTATGCTGAAAGCATCTGCTCAGGTATTGCAGAAGCAAAAGGTGTATGCTGCCCGTCTAAAGAGATGGTTGGACCATCTCTTATTGCCATTGCCCAGGCTATCGAGTTTTGTTCAGGTTCTCCCTCTGCCCTTGTGTCTTTCTGTCCAAGGCTACATAGAGGCACATTCTTCAGTTTTTGGAGCTGAAGAGTGGAACAAGAGGCTTCCATTTCTTGTAAAGCATTAGTAAAGAGTGCATGTCCGTTAATGCTGATGCTTTCTCCATTTCAAACCTTCCCATTTCTACTTGTGGATGTAGATGCTGGGACAGACAGGGGTCCAAGTTTTCAGGCTTTCTAGAACAGAACAGCCGCCATAGCTAACTGCCATACAAAAGCCTTTTTATCATGTTGAGAATTCTAAAGCCATGTTAAAAATTCCTCTCGGTAAGAAAATGATTCTTGTATCATGAAAGTTCAGCTCCTTTATGGAAGAAAGCTTTGACACCTGACCTCTTCCTCTTCCCTTATGTAGACATAAGTGTACCTATATCTTCTTTGGATTCTTTGTTCTTGCACAAAATGGATTCACAAGTGGGCCTTACCCCTGGGTTGCATGATTGTGGTTTCTGGATTGCATGGAAAGGAGCTTCAGAACTATATAAACCAAAGAAAACTGTTTATGCAATATCCTATTCTATTATGCAATAACTGTTTAGATGCAATATTCGAACTCACCTGTCTTACTGAGAAACTTGGCTACACCTTACCGATTGTTTTAGATATTTTTCCTCTGTCTGTCAATGCACACGATCCATGTCTTCATTAATGGGGTTACTAAACTTGCGTTTCAGAGCGCTCTTGCAGGACGTGGGTTTCCGCAGGGCAGTGCCTCAGAGCTCACGCAGCAATTTGGGCGGGAAGGGAGCTCAGGAGCTCCCACGTCTGAGCTCCTGCTGCAAGCAGGACCAGCTCGGAGGTCAGGAGCGGGCTGCTCAGCCCTGGCCTCGTGCTGGAGAAGCTTTTACTTACATCCAGTGGGAACCTCTTGTGTTTCAGTTTCTGTGTCTTGTCCTCCCACTGTGCTCTGCTGGGAGCAGCCTGGCTTCCTCTTTTGGTGACCTCCTCCTAGGTGATGGTGGGGCTGCTGCTAGGCCCCCCCCAGAGCTGTCTGCCCCAGGCTGAGCCAGCCCTCTTCCCTCAGGGCAGGTACTCCAGCCTCAGTTGTCTTGGTGGCCTTTTGCTGAACTCACTCTGGTTTATCAGTGTCCTCCCTGGACTGGGAGAGCCAAAACTGGGTGCGGTATCTCATGTGCTGGCCAGTGGGGGATGAGTGCTTCCCTTGGTCGGTTGGCTGGCCTCCTGTGAATACCACCCAGGGTACTGGTGGCCCTCTCTGTTGCTGGGGCACGCTGCTGGCTCCTGTTTGGCTTGCTGCCTGACGTGAGCCCCGGGTCCTTTTCAGCAGAGGGGCCTCTGTTGCTGCCAGGGGTTTTCCTTCCCAGGCACAGGACTCCGCATTTGTCCCTGTTGAATTGCATGAGGTTCCCATTGGCCCATTCCTCCAGCCCATCTAGGTCCCTCTGAATGGCAGCCCTGCCCTTCAGTGTATCAACTGGTCCTCCCAGTTTGACATCTCAGGAAAACTTGATGAGCATGCAGCCGTGGTCCGTGCTGGGATCTGCCTTGTTTACGGTCTGTATCAGTGACCTGGAGAAGTACTAATGCCTTCACTTTGACATCTTTGCATGTGCATCGTATTCTTTGCTTACACCCTTTTTTGCCTCTCCTATTATTAACTTGGAGAGCTTGTGTCACCTTGCCTATTCTTTTGTATGCTGTACTAGAAGGAAACTATTGTGTTCTTATTTTCTTTAGAAACGTAAACCAGCTTAAAATAAAAAAAGACATGGGAGTAGGAAAGCTAGCATATGTTGGTCACTTAATGGACGACACCAGAGCAGGCTGGAATGAGGAGAGATGGTCCTCTCCTTCACTTACTGTCGCTAGCCCTGATAGCTTGCTGCATCACTCCTCCTCACTTCCCTTTGGCCAGTCTTCGGAGCCTTTCTAAAACTGAACTGCATCTCGCTGGGAATTAAGTTCTTAATCAGTAAACTTGACCTTTTTATTACATATTTTTTTATTTGCTTAGTAATAAAAGGCTGTTATCTTTATGAAAGTTGGAAATGGAACATTCTTTACAAAACAAAGCAGGAAAATGTAGTTAATTTTCAAAGTATGGAGAAGCACGCACGCTGCAGGTATCTTATAAAAGGTTGTATAGCTGATTTGTCTGGGAAAAAAAAAGGACATATTTGAGCAAGAAAATTAAGAAAATTCTAAAACAAATAAGATTTTGGAGACACCAAGATCTAGAAACTAAAACTGTTTATCTAGTTCTGTCGCTCTCTCTGTAGATTTCCATCTATATATTTAAAATTCTGTATCTTTAATCCCCCTATATTAAATTAGAAAATCCTCTATAACATTACAAGTATTTCTAGATGGGCTAAAATACAGCAGTAGCATTACTTCATCCCATTTGCAGTTGTCATCATGGAATTGGATAATGAACTTCTACTTTTTGTTGAAACTAGGATTGCGTATCAGTATTAAGATAATTTCTTTACCGATGTTTGCTTTTGAGAATGCTAACTCTTCTGCCATCGGTCAAGCAGTGGTGTTCTGGAGACGAGTAAGAGAGGTTAAATTTAAATCAAAGTTACAGTTAAATAAGGATTACAAGCTGCGATCCATCTATCAAGATACTGAATCATGTAGTATTTCAAATTTATTTGCTTATTTTCTCTAAATCTGTAGTTTCAAATCAATACTGTTCTGATTTTCAGCGTATTCATAGGAGTTTATAGGTTGATTAAGATGTTTTAACTTCACTACAGGCTTGATTTTTTTTTTTTCTTTTTCCAAATCAAGCCAGTGTACCTGCTTGCATGCTTATTGTATCAGTAGGATAAAGAGTCCTCACTCTTTAGTTTTCCGTCTTTCGGTTATTTAAAGGCTTGTTCAGATTGTAGACAAGTTGTCAAGAAAGCAGTATGATACTATCTACTGCTTCTGAAACTGTTTAGATTGTAATTCCTAGTGTTTTCCTATTGGATATAGAGACTTAATTTAACATCGGAGTGAGTGATATAAGGGCAAAGTTTAGCCCAATTCTCTGTGTTAAGCGTTCATGAGAGGAAGTGGTTTAAAGTCCTGGCCTTCACTTCTGGTGTTTGCTTGTCCTTTGATGCATGGAAAGTCTTGGATAAAAGCTTTTGTTGAACCATTGCACTGAAAATTATGTAATTATTCATGATTTGTTCACTTCATTACTCTTTTGGAGGGAAAATACTTCTGTATTCCAGCAAGTAGAAGAGAGGCCTTTATATAGGATATGATACATACCATGCTTTATTAAATACAGTCTGTAGACGCTCATTTTTCTCTCCCCCTTCTATTTCAGACCCCGGGTAGAGGTGGGTCTCAGAGCTCGGATTCGGATTCATCTGCCACACCAGGAAATGCCGTGGATGTGAACAACGAAGGCTCCTCCGAGGTACTGTACGCTGTACGTGGGAGTGGAGTCTTAAACCTTGGGTGCTGTTTCTCTGATTCATGAAGCTGTTGGGAGTAACTTTTGATGCCCTACCTAAATAACAGCTGTACTAAATAAACACAAGTGTCATCTTCTAAGAATTGCTTGTTATTTAAATAAAAAAAGGAAGGCTAGGCCATATTTATATGTAACTGTTAATTAGGCTTATCTATCTAAATGGTCACAAGCAACCCTTCCTGTAATCCTAGAGATGAATTATTAAAATTAAAAGCAATGAGACACAAGCTTAAGACTCCTCTTTAATAAATCTTTTATGAGAGTTCTGAAAAATGAGGCTTAACTTCTTATCACACTTGTACTCCCTTTCACCTTGCTTCTGCTAAGCTAAAATGTATACTGGAAACCTCCTCCTCTTGTGAAATATCAAACATGTTGGGTTTTGTTTGGTATTGGTGTATAAATCTACCACTTGTAACTCCTATCCTTTTTTTATGTGCTGTATGCCATACTTAACCAGCAGAATAAGTTGTTATTCTTGCTTCAATCCCATATTACAATGTCTTTGGATTTACAGTGTTGTCAAATATTAACTCTGAAAAATGCAAACTGACTTCACTGGCTGTTGAAGCTAGTTTGTGCTAATGTAGCCTGATTACCTAGCTTGAAAATGTTTCAGGCTTAACATACAAATGCAGTGCAAGGTTAATGACTCCTATTACAGCATTAAAGGGAGCAAAGTGCCCTTTCTTACACTGAATAAGGTGTATGATGATTCAACTACTCCTATGTCTGCAATGATAAGAGATAAGAGAAACTTTCACTGTGCTGCCTAAAATCCTAATTGTGTTTGATCTGTGCATCTGCTTATTTCTTGAAGTCTTATTACAGTCAGTATGATCAGACATTCCTTAATATTTTGCTGCATGTTATACGTCACGCATTTGTGAGTCCAAATCTGTTTTGTATGCGTATTTACACTGTCCCTGAAGCAAATAAATATTCTTAAATTGCAGACTAAAATCTCATTACTTTTGTAGTTAATTAAGGCATAAAAATGTGCAATGAGATAATGGCTTCTTTCCAAAGTTTGGCTAAACCTGCACAGTTCTGTTAACACAAGTGCAGTATCACTGACTGTACAGCTGGTGGGTGTCACAAGGTACCTCAATACTTATGTAGTAGTATTTTCTTGACGTAGGACGAGCTTTCAAAGTGGGGGTGTGCCTCCACTGTTGCACTATTGCTACCGAGTCAAAAATGGGCCAGAACAAAGGCTGCCATGTCACTTCTGGTTGATACTGTATAACATGAAAAACTATCTTTTAGTTGTCAATAATTCCACTATCTGTTACATTAATTACAAGTGGGGTGTTCTCCTTAGCATATAATTTCAAAATCTATTTGAAACTGAGCTCTGGAGCTGGTGACGGGTTTTTACTCTCCTGAGATTCACGCGTTACCGCATGTAACTCAAGCCTTTCTGTTGGTCTTCCTTTTCCTGTGCAGCTGGCCTGAGGTGTTGGCTCTCTGAGAGCTTCTCTCCACGAGCGCTGTAGCCAGACTTTGCAGAACGTTTGCTCTCCATTTTATTGTTATGTTCCCGCGTGGTTTTCCAGTATTACGTAAAGTCAGAAATACAGTTGACTTATTTTCACTCCCAATTTCTTGGCTAGGTTTTCTAATTTGTGTTGCTGCAAGTTTCAAATGGAGAATAATTATTAAATCTGTGCAGATTCTCATGTTTCCTACCTCCTCAAGCCTGGTGGAAATCAATCCTGATTTTTGAGAATAGTAATATGAAATAAAAGGAGCGGGGGAGCCTGAATTCAAACTTTTCCTTGCTCAAGGAGAGGTAAAAATCTCTTTTAATCCCATCCGTGGCCACGTCAGCACTTCAGATCACATGCAGACCTGTAATCGAGTCTGGATACATCTTTTATTAGCTGTGCAGTCTGCTCAAGGAGGAAGCATTTGAGTGTATCCTACCTTTGTAGCATAGGTCCCAGTGCAACTCTGTCTGCAGTACAGGGTTGCTAAATAGTCAATGCTTGCAGAGTCCACCAGCGTGCTCACGCTTTCATTAGTGGAATGTGGCTGCGTTAGCCAGACAGGTTTGCCACAGGCATCCTTCTTGGAAGGGGCCTTAACCTTTCCATGCGTGCGCGGAGGGTTGTGTTCAGTCCGTCCTGCCTGCTTCTGCAGTGCTCTGCCACCGAGGCGCGGGCGTCCTCTGGCCAGCGGTGTGGGCAGAGGCCCGGGGCACTTGGCTCCCCACCCTGCTTTTTCTAGGGCTTTAAGCAGGTAGTGTGTGTCTTGAAGATGGAAAGCTGTTGTTCTTCAGAAACCAATTTAACTTTTGGCTTTGGGAAATCTCTGGTGAGCCTACTGAGGTGGTTTGGGGTTTTTTTTTCTTTCATTCTACCAAGGAAGGTGCATATTTTTCCCTAAGTGACTGCGCCAGCTGGGCGTGCAGCTGTGCTGGCACCTAGGCCTCTCCTGCTGCCGCAAACTTGCTTATTAATTTAGAGGGGTATTTCTGCAATCTCACCGCACCGCTCTTGTCCCTCTCTGTGAAACATCTGAACACCCTTGTGGGAAACTGCATGGTGGATCTGACATGATGCCTTAAGGTGGTCCATTCACAATTCGTTATGCAGCGTATTCCTCTGTCACGTGAAGGCGGCACCAGGAGCGTCTGGAAGACGTAGCAGTATGCAGGCGTGGTGCTAGCTTTTAAAGTGTGTTTTAGATTTGTTTATTTTCATGTTCTTAATAACTGTTCCTTCTTGCCTTTTCCATGGTATTGATACGTGGTTTGCAAAAAGTGTCTTTCCAAAAGGAAGACAGACTTTGCTTTTGGTGATTGTAGAGAACTTTCAGCGTAAGAATTTGAACAGCATTTGATTCCAAATCTGCTTTTTTGTCTTTATTAGTTTCTTAAAAACAAATATACATTTCACAGGGCTTCATCTGTCCACTATGTATGAAAGTGTGTGTAACTCCCACTGATCTGTCTGGACATTACCAGAATGAGCACACTGGGACAGAAGGAAGACAGGAGCTTCGTGACCTCCCAGCTGTTACTGTGGGTCTTGTTTATTTTGTTTCAATAGCTTTGGTAATGGGCTGCTTTAAATGAGTGTACATCTTTTCTGGTGGCTTGGGTGTCAGCTTTTTAAATTGTACCATTTGATTCCTTGCTGATACATAATTTGATCTCTTATGCATGATTCCAGATACACATTCAGCAGAAGAATTAATCTGTGTCTAGCTTTCTGGTTTGCAGTTGTCTCTCACATGAAACATTTGCAGTATGGGGAGGCTTGCAGTCACCGATGTATTCTTTTTGAACAGCTTTTGCTGACTCAGTATAGTGATAAATGTGGTATCGGATCTGCTACATCCTTTGTGAAAAGAAATGTTTTGAGCTCTTACTAGCTAACTATTTTTAAAGCAGATTTCTAGTGGGAGATAGGTACATTGGGTAAAGGATGGAACAGAGGACAGGAATATAAAAAATTTAGAAGCTTCTCTTCTTGAACGTGTTTAAGAGCCTTGTGTATTGCAGAAACATTCTGAAAAGAATTCTAAAACCATTTTTTTTACATAGAATTTTATTGGATTATTTTATGCCCCAACAAAATGCAAAGGCTGTCTCGGTAATAGACATTATAAATAGTGCACTTCTACATTCTTCCAATTGTGGAGCGTAAAACTGCACAATTAAAACAAAGTGTGCAGTTTTACACTCCTTAATTGGAAGAATTTAGATTCTGTAAGGTAACAGCCTCCAGCTGCACTAGGCTATCTGAATTTTGTCTGCTGTGAACCTTCAGAGAGTAGATTTGGCTTCTGGGAGCAGGCAGCTTGCCATGCACAAAATGGGTTTGTATGGAGGTGAAGTTTTGCATTCTTCCTGCAGATGTTACTTTTGTTGAGCTTTGGAATCAAAGTGTTTATTCTAGGCTGTGTGAGTGGTGTGATCTTACTGTGTGTGTTGCTGCGTGCATTTGCTAAGTAATGCTTTTTTCCTTTCCTACGCTTGCTGTGTAGTTACACTTTATTTTTGAAGGGAAAACTTCAAATTGTGGGATGCGATTTCCAAAGATGATGAAAGCCATCAATACACTGGTTATCCTAGAGTTACTTGAGATCTCTTTTCAAGGGTGAAGTGTCACCTGTTAAAGTGAGCAGGATCTGTGGTAAAACTAGCCTGTGCTGCTCTCCTGCAGTGCTGGAGGACCTCCTCAGAGCCAGGACAACTGAGGACTGGCTTTTGATTGACGTCTCACTGCCTGCTGTGGAAGCAGGGACCATCTGGAGTGCTCTGTTTGTGGTCAAGTCAGCTTTTTATTTTCTTTATTATCTGGTCACAATGCAAGTGCCTTACTTGAATAAGCTGTGACTTACCTGTGACAGACTGTGGCATTCCTGATGCGATGGTATCAGTAGGTTGTGGGATGCGAGCCATCAGAGGTGGTTTGATTATCTGAAGAAGTTACTCTCTTATTTAAGCTGGGTTGTGTTTAATGTAGTTTCATGGAGCTGACTGCTGGTTCTTGCCCACTTTGAGTTTTTGTTTTTCTACCACCAGTTACTTGTCAGTACTTTTTACTTGTCAGTAGCTGATTACAACTTTTTAACTTGATTAAAACTTGTGTATTGAGTGTAACACATGAAATGCAAATTCAGTCATTTCTAGCTGTTGCTGTTTCCTGTTGCTGAAACTGTTCGTCTTGGTACAGTGATTCAGTAAATATCTGGAAGAGGTGAGAAGCAAAGAATGCAAATACATATGGTGGGGTTTTTTTTTTCAGTTTGATCTTTTGTTATATGAGCATGCATGGAAGCATTGAAAAAGTGGGGAAATCTGTTAATTGCTTTCATCAATACCAGTATGTAAAGTTTAAAATACTTGACTACTGAGAAGCTGATGGTTTGCATTTGCAGTAAGCACATTGTGGTCCTGAAACAGCAACGCAACCAGGTTGTCACCCTTCATTCCATCTTTGCTGTTCCTGGGACAGAATTGTAAGAATCATATAATGTTATCGATGTCATCTTATGTAGCAGACACGTGAAACATTGCTGAGCTTGGCTTACTTAAACTGGTGCTTGGCTTTCTATTGTGTGTGGATACTACTCTGAAAAGTTCAAATACGTTTTCTTGGAAACAACGCTGAAGAAGCTCCCAAGTTCAGTTTTTTTTCCCAGTGCATTCTCCTTGAACATGGAGCTAGGATGTGTTGCAAGGCCAGTGTTCAGTCAGACTTTGAGAGACCTGAAAAATTGTCACTTGGTTGACAAAAGCATTAGTAGTTCATTTTTAATTTTGCCTATAGCCATCTTCACTAACCTGTCTTCCACTGATAGAACCTCCCTGCTGATGAAAATTCTAGTAAATCAGGTCATTTGCCCGTCTGTTCTCCTTGCGCTTCCCTCCTCTCCATCCTCCATGCAGTGAGAGTTGGTCTTGTTCTTCAGACAGGTGTCCACACCTGCAGTTTCCAAAGGTGTCTGATGTCCTATTGTGGGAAGGGATCCTTGCCACGCACCTACAGCCTTACTTATGCCCTTTCTCTTAAACAGCTCTCTGTGCAGCCCTCATTTTTCAAACTAGGGGTTGCACCTTATGATAACTGGTGAAGATGACAGTGAAGTACTTTCCCCTGCCCCCTGAACACTGACGAAGCCTTACTTTAAAAGACAAAGGCTTATTCAACTGCAGGAACAACCACCAAGATGTTGGCAAGTCTCTCTGTCCATGTATAGCCAACTCAGCCAAACAAATGCCTTGTGGAAGTCACACGCATCACCACGTTCCCAAACAGGGACATTGTTCCCCAACTTTCATGTATACAGTGGTGTCACTAACAAAAGCTGTGTGGCTTCTTCTGTTTTGTTTTCTTTTTCCTAAAGGAATGATACATTTCTAAAACGTGTCCAGCATTTCCTGGCTGTGTCTGTTGGAAGCTCAGGACATCTAAACAGTGAGTCAGCTAGAGAGGCTTAGTTTCAGACTTCCCTTCCCAGTTTCTCATGAGGCATCCAGAAAAACCACTGTATGATACTCCTGCAATGTTTAGAATATAGTGGCTGTTAATATCTATTGTCTTACCTACAACTAGGCTAAATCTAAGGCAATTTTTAAACAGTTCTTTTGGGTAGTCTTCGTAACTTTCCAGATGTTGAGTAAATATGTATTTCTTAGCTAATACAAGCAAGATACGACCCTGATGTTTTCTGAATAGGCTTTTCATAGCAGGATTGCCTAGAGTGTAAATTGGCATACTAGCGTGAAAATGTGGGGGTTTTTTTGTCTTTCTTTGAAAAGACCTCATTCCTTATGTGTTTTTTTTCCTACTTGTCTCTTATTGTAGATGCAATTGTTTGCATCTTCTGTTTTTATGGATGCTCTTGGAACGTTGCAGACTGCTTTTGCACAGAACATCGTGTCAATGCTTTAATGCTGATGTTTTATTCTCTTTGGCTGCTCTTTTAGTTGCTTCTCAAATTAGGTTGTGGCAGCTGTTTTCACCTCGGTGGTACTGGCTTGCATTGCGCAGGAACAAAAATAGTTGGTTGAGCTACATTAGTACCTTAATTTGCTGCAACATCTGAACAGTACTAATAGAATGAGGAGTTGGAGATACTGGATTGATTTGACTTGGCTATGTGATGCGACTTTTCTTTAAGAAACAGAGAATCCACTGGATTAGAGTTTCCAATTCATAACAAAATTGTAGTCTTCTAGGTTGTGACAGAATTGTAGGCTTACTCATCAATAGTAATAACAACAGAAGAGAACTGAACTAGAAATTATGTTGGTTCTATTCTTCTCAGGAAGAATCCAGCTTCTTTTCTGGGAAGACATTGAATCTGCAGTCTGGTATAAAATAAACTGTAATGAGACACCTTTTTTCTTTTTGTCCAGAAAGTTAAATAATTAGTTGTAAAATTGAAACGGACTGCAGGTCTTAATTATATAAAACATGACCTTTTTACCTACTTTCCTAATGATTAAATAGAGATGTTATTTGAGGAGGCCACTGTCATCTTACTGTTTATGTAAACACAGGGGAAAGGGCTTTTTCTGGTGGAAGGCATGGAAAAAATGTCAACTGTATTTTCCTTTTGACAATATATAAAGGGATTGGCCTAATTTATTTATTCTTTAACTTGAAATATATAATTTTTTTTTTTATCACTATGTAAGACTTCTGAAATAAATTACAAAATGCGGTCTTGCCCTTGCTGTCTAGGCAGACAGTTTAATCTGCTTCTGAGAACTTCCTGAGGATTCAGTTAATTGTGTCAATATATATTTGGGAAATAAAACCTAGAAACTACTTGGCACATCTTTCAGCTCTGAAACATCAGTACGTTTCTGTCCTCTGGCCCTAAGTATATACAGTTCCTAATCTTCTGTCGTGTAAAATGTTTCAGCCTTTAAATCACTGTGTAACTGGAGGGTATCTGAGTTTTAGCTTAGGCTTACCGTTTAAATGCTGGTGAAGATGCGTATCTTGTATCAGGGAAGGTTGTGGAGGTTCACCTGCAGTGGGAAAACATGAATGGCGAATTTAGAATTTTTCCAAATATTCACGACACACAAAAAGGTGAACTCCAGGAAAGTGTTTATGCCTCTGAGCATGTGAACTTGCCATACAGCTCCTGAACTTACTTTCAGTTTTTAAACAGGCTGGACTTTATTCACAGCGTACAGCTTATCGTACCAATACAATTGTGAAAGAGCTGTTAATGTAAGTCTGGATTCTGAGATGTGGGCAAACATAGGTCATGGCTGGAAGGTGTTACAGCTCCGGGCCTGAATCACCGCTATTGCTTTTTCTTCATGTGGCTCACTGAAAGGTCAAAGATGAAGCCCAGAAACTCAAATTTATTTAAACTTAAAGCTGGTCATGTTGATGCCAAGCATGTTGAAGTGCATACTGGGTTGGGCTAAGCTGTCCTATAGCATGTATATGCTAGAATAGTCACTGATCTTTTCCATATGGTACAAGTATCAATTATACTGAAATTCTGTGGTTTGTTTTTTTTAGGGGGGAGTTGGTGGTGTGTGGGGTGTTTGTTCAGCACAGTACTTAAATATTTTCCAAGAAGAGTGTTTGTGGAATAAAATTGACTTCTCAGTGGAAAACAACAAAGTTCCTTGGTTCTTTAAGCTTGACTCATGACATAATTGCTGGAATAAAAATTCAAGATGTTGCAGAAGCTCTGTTTGTATTAGCAAACTCTCTGTGCGCTATCCGTGCTACATGGCTCTTGAACACATACAGCTGTAGGTCAGCAGCAATCATAGCAGCCTGAATGGGGACCACTTGTTGAGTTCTATGCAGTATTAAAATGGGATTGGAGAATAGACTAGACAGTCATCACATATTTCAAGAAAATGCAAAGGAAGCTGGGTAGATATGGCTGTGACTTTCAAACTTAAGTAGGGTACCTTTTTTCTTGGACTTCAACTAGATGAGCAAATCTGAATTCCATCCTGTAAAAGCTGTTTTGCCCATAGGACTGTTCTTCAGGAAGTCATCTTCTTTCTGCCAGATAACTCCAGGTGTTTTGGTTTGTGGGTTAGTTGTGGTGTGGTTTTTTTTTTAATGAAAAAGGAGCTTCAAATAAAGTAAGCTGTGCTTTCACTCATTAATTGCTTAAGACAAGATTTCATATTAGCTCTACAAAGACCATTTCATTAAAGCTCTGGGGAAAAAAGAGCAGTTGACAGATGAAGACAGATTTAATGCATGTATATGTAGGTGTCTAAAGCTCCAGTTATTGATGATGGAGCCCAGGGAGCTGTTATGCTGACCCTGTGTATGGTATACACATTTATTAGGTCAGCTGACTAGTTTCTTCCTCCATTAACTGTGTTGAATAGCTCTCCATTGGTAGCGATTGGGGAGTAGACACTACATGTAAATGTTTGATTATTCTTTTAAACCTCAGGCGGAAGCCTTCAGCCTGTTGAGGATTTATCTTTGAAAATCTTCAATTTTCTTTGCTACTGAGTAAGGAAAATACTGCTTTTCAAAATGTCTTGTCACACTAAACAACTCCATTACATCAGGTTTGTGCAGAATGGTGAGGAAAAAACCATTCCAAGTAAGACAATATTCTGAGAAGGCTGAAATTTTCAGAAATACATTTTTATACCACTACCCTACTCCCCCCCCAGTCCTACAGAGTAATACAAGGGGTACCCAGAGAAGCAGAATCCATTCAGTCCTATACCTTAACAGAAAAATTATGTAAACTGTTTCTGAATCAGTTTTAAAATAGTCTGAGGACTAGGCGGGCTCTACGGTAGCCTGCAGTCAGCCTGCCTGTGTGCCATGTGCCTGTGGGTCTGTGCCCCTGCTCTCACTGGGCAGCGTGTTTCGATGTGGGAGGCCAAAGTTCTTCCAACAGTTAATAGCCCTGTAAATTGTATTGGTACAATAAAAATAAATAGGGTATTTCTTGTGGCAAGAGTTTCCTTCCAGTGTTGCTTTTGTCATCCTGGTGTACTTCCCAAAGAATACTGTATTAATGATTTGTATGAATATTAATGTTACCCAAAAGGAATTCATTTACCTGTGTGCCTTTTAGGAGAGGGAGCACTGAGAAGCTTAACTTTATCAGGCCTGAAAGTAAATCTTAACAATTAGAGGGGGGAAATAGCTACAAACGTTCTTCTACAGGCTTATTCAAAAGTCTGTCTTGAGAAAGGCAAGTAAAGAAGCCTCTGGTGCTTCCATGGAGTCCAAGATCTTTGGTGAAATTTGGCACTGCAATTCAAGCTGAGGTGAGATGCTTCCCTACAAAACTTCTAAGTAGTAATTTCTGTTCTGCTCCGAGTGAAACCAGTGTGTTTTGGAGAGTTTGCACGGAGGAAGACCTGTCCCACCATGAACAGCATGATGCTGTGGAGGAGCTGGGTGCTAGGCATGGCTCACAGGCATCCACCTGGAAGAGAAACATTTCCCTTGGGATCAGAAGATTCGGATTTGAAGTTTAGCACCTCTCTTGTTCTTGTTGGAATGCCTTGACTGCTGGGCCAGGGGCTATTCTGAGCTGTAAATTGTGGGCTGACTCCTAGGAGCTTGTTTGTGCATGTATATGGGGTTTTGGTTTGGATTCCTTTTCTTTTTTTACCATTCTTGCTCTGTCTTGCTTCAGCAGTTTTGTGGTGATCTTAAGAACTCTTTCCTGATAAAACTTGTGCATGTGGTGGTTGTGGTTTTATTTTTATTATCTGTTAACTGACAGGTGTCTGCAAAAAGCTTTGGATTCAAGAAATTGTCATTTCCTGGTGGAAAGATTCTATATTTATAAAAACAAACCCCAACTAATCATCCTTTAACTTCTTTTGGGCTCTTTTTCTCCCTATGTAAAGCAAAAGATAAAGCCCAATTAGAAACATCAATTAGGGAGTTACGAGTTACGGTGCAGTGCTGCAGGGGCTGTAAGTGATGTCTTTGCTTTTATTAAATGAAGAATATGAATTGCCTTTCACTTGTCTGTGGCTGTGCTTTATGCAGAGTAACTCCTAAATGCATTTTAAAATGAAATCTACCAAGTGTCTCTTGGCAAATACAGCCTTTTGAAAAGTGTAACAGTGCATGTTTTATATGGTAGCTTCCTTCTTCAAATCCAAGAATGTTGCTTTCATACTTACTGCTTCTGTAAAGGAGTCTGGTAGTTAAGGGAGCCAAGTGCAGACTTACTGGAAAGGACACCTCACTGCGGTGACCAGTGTCACATCACGCGGTTGTAACTGCACAATCTCCTCTTTATCCAGGGCAGGCACGATCCTGATATAGGAATATCTTGCACTTGATATAAATTCCTGTGAACTAACAAAAATGCCTACAAGATTTAAGCATCTCAGACCATCAGGTTTCTTCCCCTCTTCCTTCTTCGCACACATTTGTCTTTAGGTTAGTATAATACACTTTTGCATATATTTTCAAATTAATCTCGAGATGATGCTGAGAGAGATATGGTTTTGGCTGTATTTAAAATTTTTTAAAAAGAGCTAAAGCAAGAGACCCACCAGCTGAAGTCCCTGAACAAGATTGTCACCTGGGGATAATAGCTGCAGCATGGGGAACCTTTACACTTCTGTCTGTTACTGTCTGGTGCCCAGGAAGATCCTGATGATTCTTACTCTAAAAAGAACTGAATTAATGCTGCTGACACCAGACTCGACATTTGAATATTACCAGCTGGCGAGACACAGCTGGGTCCTGGGTTCATGCAGTTTAAGGCTCTGATGGTGTGAGCGGTGGTGCCTGCAGCTGTAGGAGCCGGTATTCCTGCCCAGCCCAGCTCTGCACTGGAAGGATGACATTTTCCATGGCGAGGATGCCCCGCTGCAGAAGGGAGACATCTTACCCTGTTAAAGCTTGTGCGTCAGACCTCTAGGAAAAGCTGCGTTAGAGCGAGGGTGTGCGAGAGCTGTAGCCCAGCACAGCCTCCCAACAGCACCAGGTCTCTCAAAAGCGAGGCCGGCCATGGTCACGGCAGCGCTGGTGGAGAGGCTGGGTCTGGTGGGTGATGCACTCTTTATCCCTGCCTGTGTGAGAGGAAGGGGGTTTCTACCATGAAGAGGAGGTTTTGTCCATGCTTCCCCCTGTGCTGGTGGCAGCACGCCTGCCTCCCCAGAGCTCCCGTCCACCCCACGGGCTCCCAGCCGCAGCACGTTCCCTTGGCTCGGCAGCTCTGCTCTGCCTGTGGCCCCTTGTCCTTGCAGCCGTTGCCTTCAGATCTGCCTGCCTGGGAAATCTTAGGCTGGCTTTGCCTAATAATTGAGATGAATGATTGCTGTCCCCTTGGGCTAATTGCACATATAATCTATTCTTTCCTCTTCTCCAGGGCTCCTCTTTCTGCGGAACAAAACCCAACCACAAAAAAAACTCCCACAAAAAAAAAAAAAAAGCACAAAGAAACAGATTTTCCTGTTTAAATGGAAAGAAATAAAGGGCAAAAGGAAGGAGAGGCCAGAGCAATTTTCTACACTCACTCTTTCTAGATGCACGTACTGGTGCTATGAGGAACATTTGCTTTTCTGTGTGAACAGCAGACCTTCCCATCACTGGGAAACTAAACACAACACTGAGAACTGCTCGGTAGCATATCATCCCAAAAGGATGCTGTTGCACTGTCATTGTATGAGGCTGACTGCTTTCACCTACTAGGAAAAAGAAATCTCTTGCTTTTTGACACCTCCTATAGTTCATTGCCCTTGCTTTTTGCCAGGAGTCTCCCTTTGGTTCTTTTGCTCAGAGTGGCTGTCATTGCCATCATATAGTTATATGCTAATTGTATCAGATAAACATTACCAGGAACCTAGTAGTTTAACCAGTATTCTTTACCCATTTTGGCATGTCTACAGACATATGAGTTAACTTGGTTTAATCTGGAGTGAAACTGTGCTGATCAATTTTGGAAATGAATAAATGGTTGTTAAGGGTCAATGCCTGTTTTCTGCTTAGGAAGGAGTATATTGCTTTGTTTGATGTAGTTGTGCCAAGAATTCCTCTTCAGTATGATATGTGGTGGGTTTGACAAGCAACTGTATTCAGTTATCTCTGAAACACTAACAAGTAATAGCAGTTAGGAGGTCCCTGTTCAGTGCTCTGGAGCTCTGGCAGTGTTTGAGTAGCTGAACGCGATGGTTCTCCTGGGATAAATCCATGTAAATGTTTGGTTGGTTGTTGAATTCTTAGTGACTAGTGAAACAAAATACTATGAATGTTGAGTTAGAAAATGAGTGCTATTGTGGTTATCAACATACACATTCAGTGTGTTCATTTTGTGCTAGTATTTAAAGTTTTGTGGCTTGTCTCGTAACATCCAAACGCAAAGTTAAGAAGAGGGGTGTTGAAACTCTTCGTATGTCCTTCAGAAATCGCATGGGAGCGTGTTATGTGAATTGTGATAATCCCACAGGAGTACTCTCATCTTGGATACTGGAGAGCCTTGGTTTAGCGTTGGAGTGCACTACAATTTGTACTGGCATAAGGGCCTTAAGGGTAACATATAAATTTGCAAAAACATATTTGAAATGAATTTAAGAACCAGGGTCCTTAATCTCACTTACATGAGGTTCTCTCTGCACAGCTTGGAATTACAGGGAGCCTTTAACATGAGACTAAATTTTTGCCTCTCACTCTGAAATGTCTTTCTTGCCACCGTGGTGCGTATGGGCCGTAGTGTAAATGGGAATTGGGCTCAGGGTTGGCATGATAACCAAGTGAGTGAAGAACCAATAGAAAGTCCAGCACTTAAAAGCAGGCGTAGTAGGTTGCTAGATAAAATGAGATGGACGGTACTTGTGATAAATGGCAATTTGGACGCTCCACAAATGTTTAGAGGTACTTTATATGTACTGTTTTCATTTGTCTGTGGGCTAATGGGTAGAATGAGGGCATTGCTCTGCTAAATTTTCGCTCTGGTAAGCTTGCAGTAAATATGCTGGAATGGAAATGGATGATTTCTGATTCTTTAGGCTTTAGAGATCTGATTTTCTTGAGATAGTTTTTCTCTGAATTGCATTTACTAATTAATAACCTAAATATTGTGGTAATAGGTGTATGAATAGCTGTGCTTTAAAGTGTTTTTTTGTATCTCCTCTTTTTAAGACCAAACTCCAAACCCTACCTCCTCTTTGGAAGAAGAATCTGATTTTATGTAAAGTTGTATGGAAAAATCTTTTCTTGGTGGGGGTGTGTGTGTGTGTGTGTCTGTGTGTGTGTGTGTGTAGAAGTTGCAGAGCAGTCCTTCTGAAATGACTCCTTATTTTTCTAAATAAAGGTTTTGTTGCTAATGTGTAATGCTGTTGGGAAAAACCCCACTGAATAATGAAATACGACTTTTGTAGGCATTTTCTAACTTTTTAATTGCCACAACTGTTATCAGAGCATGAAGTAATTAGTATGAATCCTAATAATTGTATTTGCTGCCTTTTAGATTTGCAAACAAAATTTAGAATTCTGTGTAAAAATAAAATGGAAAAACCTAAAATTTACTTCTAATTTTTTTTTTTTTCTTTTTATAATAGGGCTTTATATGTCCTCTCTGTATGAAGTCTCATGGATCAGCCGAGGAGCTGTTCAAGCACTAAGAAGCAGTTCATAATTCTGGCATTGATTCAACTCACGGAGGGGAAGGTCATCTGTCACCGGAAAGGTGCAACAGTACTCATTTGTGCACGTGCTTTTGTGTCAGTGTTGAGCTGCTCCTAGTTAAACTGAAGGCTGTATTAATTTGAACACTTAATTATGTAGTCAAGTATTTAAATGTTTATGCCCCATTTCCGACTATGATTAAAAAGCAGCTTGAAACTTACATTGGCTGATACTGATCTGACAATAAATGACAACCAGGTACACGTGTTTATATTGTTAATTAAGTCACCTGTTTCTCATGCAGCTGACAATGCAGTATTACATACTGGAATGATTTTTAGGAGTGTGGCAGAAAAAATGCATGTTCCTCCTAATTTCTGGCCTAGAGCTGAAATTTCATCTATTGAGGGTGAGGGTAACCCTGAAGATAGAGAAGAAACCTGTTTTTGTCCCTGGGTAGTAGTTACAGTACTGACTGGTAATTACATCAGTAGTTGCCTAAATAGGTTCCCATATTACCTAGTTATTTGCAAATCTGAGACATTCCTGTCTGTGTCACTAATTGTCCTTCTGTGTTCCAGAAACTCCATATTGATCTTTAGAAATCTTCTCTGATTTATTTTATTTGACTGTTTGGTCAAAACTGTATTGTTAAATGTATTCCTAGAAAACATACCAGGTTGTTTTGTTTTTGAGAGCAGTGGTATGTAGCAGGAACTGATAGAGTGAAACCACGGGTGGTCACCTGCTAACGGAGCTGGCTTCTGCCAATGCTGGGAAGTAAATGGTTCAAATGTTTTGTCACTAGTAGAAATGTGACAAAATGATAAGTAATTACATTGAAAGAAATACATATATTTATGTAATTAAATCAAGAGAGGATAGTTCTTCTAGTGAGAAGAGTGTGGAAGGTAACATATTTCAGTTGTTACGTGAATGAAGATCCGTATCTCCCCATTATTGTGCAGAGCTGGCAAGCCAGTAAGAGCCAGCATTAGCAGAGGTCTTGTCTTCATGCACAGATGGGCCCTTCCTTGTGGATAGCTGCCTTCTCTCCCAGCTGCTGCAACAAAAGAAATAAAAAATTAGGGCTTTATATAGGAAAAAGTGGTAGGGTACCAGTGGAGCTATACTGGGTTTCCTATGTGCACACTTATACAAGAATGAATATTTCTTCTCTGTCTGATTTAAAGCTTTTTCAGACTGATATAACTTAGACCTGAAATGATACTCTTAGTAGAGTAATAACATTCACATGGGGGAATTATTGGTCATAACTATCTTGTTTATATAGCTTATGAAATATTTATTTTTATGCCTACAAGTTTCCAATGTCAACCAGATGTTGGCTGGTAAAATTTATGTATTTTTTTTTCCTGGCTCTTGACAGTTTAAGGGCAAGTGGTTTTGTTTTCTCTCATATAATTGAAAAAGTGGACAAGGTCAGGGAGTTTGGATGGAGTGAAGGGAGTCTGGTGAGAGCTGTTGTGTAACACATGAGCTATTTCTTCCTATTAGTGTGGCATTCTTTAATGTTTCTCAGTTGCATGCTTGCTTGAGAAAACTCTCATTCAACATAAACATGTTTTTCCAAGACTTGGAATACCGTATGAAGGAAATATTGCAGCCTGTAGCAGGGAGCCACTCTGTTAGCTGTCTAGAAGTGAAGCTTCCATGTAATTCATGGGACCAAGGTCGGGAGGTGAAATTCCTTATTTAGTCAATAGAGGAAGCTAGGTAATATGAATTACAGCGTGTCCTCTTCCTCCCACCCCCCAGTAAACTACTATGATTAAGTGCCAAGAGTAAATGATGTAACTCAGGCCATTGGTACTCAGTGCTCGGATGGAGGCACTGGCATTACAGGTGGGGGATGGAGTGGAGCATAAGGAAAAGGTAGTAAGGGTTTGCCAGATGGTGAGGCTCAGATGTGCTGAGAGAAGGAAGGGATTGTAACAGCCTTAGCAGAAAGGGAGATTTGGTGAGGATTTGGATGGCAGTAAGAAAAACAAAGTTACAGTGTCTAGAGTGATCACTTACACTTTTTTTTTCCCCATTCACGTTACACTGGTCAGCTAAGCTGAATTTAGTTTTCAGCTTAATACTGTCAAGCAAAACTGTGTTCGGAATATCGAGGCAACTACTGTAGAAGGGTCCTTACATTACAAACTCTCTTTTTTCCCCTTCTCCTCCCCTCCTGCTTCCCTTCTACTACAAACTATTTTTATACAGCTCGAAACCTTTTATGTGCTACGAAGACCAGAGCATCTTAAATGCTTTAGTATTGCAGATCTGGTATATGTTCAGCCCAACTTCAATATAGTTAACTGTTTCACCTGCCTGAGATTTCGTTTGTAATCTTAGGTGTGAATATCAGTTGATTTACTTACTCATACTGGTGAGAAAGCTGCTCCCTCTTCTCCACCCATAACTAAGGTATGGGTTTTGGATTACAGCTACACCTGCCTCAGTAAAGTTGTATTTGCAAACCTCCAGTGAATGTCTCACACAGGCAGGATAATGTGTAAATAGCAGAAAATCTTCCTCTGAAAAAAAAGAGCCTCTCAATAGCCCATGTTTGTGTTGCCATTAAAATTGGTCTTCCCTGGAGTTCTTGCTTCACTGGTTCAAGTGCGTGTGTTTCGCTTGCTTCTTGATGACCGTGACCTGATGTTAATATGCTAATGTAGTTTGAATCTATTCCTTCCCAGTTTAGCTAAGGAATAGCTTGCTTTGTTTTTTTTTTTTCCTCCTAAGCATGAGAGAATTTAAAAGAACATCTGTGGGGGAGGGGATAATGCAGCACAGCAGCAATAAAATTGTATAGTATAAAACTGAGAGAATTTGTTGGCATTGGCGCCCACACACATATATTCCATGTACTCCTCAGTGTTGCTGCTGTCCAAAAACCAAGAAAGGGTATGTTTGCATTATTTTAATGACCTGTGTATTCTAGATTTGGAGTGGTTGTATCTCAGTAATGCAACATTATCCTTGTATGTATAGTACAGTTCTGTAAG
>VYZV01044764.1:55274-70501 GCA_013401275.1 Pandion haliaetus | reverse complement strand
CAACTTAAATGATTCTATGATTCTATATAGCGACATGACTATATACTTATGTATGCATGCATATTTATTATACATATCATTAAAGTGGGCTGGTATAACCCTGCATGACATTCTGGCACTTCAGAAAGATTCCCTTGTCAGAAACAGAATAGCTGCATATCAAGACTATTTTTCTGTAATTATACTTTTAAAGATTTGTATTTCCAAAACCCCAGTTTAGTGTTGTCCACCTACAGTGGTATACAAGTATATAAATATATGTATTCTAGATATAAAAATATGGCACGTACACTCATCTGTCAGACCATGACAGAGAACCCTTTTAAATACGTGCAGGTTTTGTACTTTATTTTCTTGCTTGAATCTGTTTTGTCTGAAGAAAACACCTAGTGTTCCTGCTCTTGCAACTCCTGTTCAAGGAGGAAAGAAAAATTCCTCAGGGTTAAGTAGAAGTGTCTTTGAAATCAGAGGTTAAATCCACAGGTAGCAATATCAAGAAAGCAGTAGGTTTTATGAGCTCAGGTGAAAACTCATCCAGAAGCTATCAGGAAACACTAACACTACCTTAACAACCATTTTCAAAGTGATGTTTGGAATTTGTTGGATGGCTGTTCAATCTGTTATAGATATTCCAGTACAGTCGACCTTTAAAATTTAAGCTATACATGCCATCAGGGTCTTTATTGTGGCTTTCCTCAAACATTAATATGAATTAGCTCTTGATGCTTCCCAACTAGCCTTAGAAGAGGAAAACAAAATGGCAGCAGGTGCAGCTGGCAGGCACAAGTCCCCGCACTGACAGACAACTGCAGTGTCACAAACAGAGCAACAGAAGCCTGTTCTCTACATAGAGAAATGAGTCTGAGTGCATTATGGCCTGGCATTGAGAGCAGTTCTCCCGTAAATACCTGACGATTTCCCCCAAATCGTATTTTCATTAAGAAACTTAATAGGAGATATTTATCAGATGTCAGTAGCAAAACCAACCATTTCATTATTTAAATATCAGAAAGAGAAAAAATTGTAGTTACCTCTCTTCTGTGAGCCACACCTCTGTGACAACCAAAGGGCTGAGATTCTCAAAGCTGGACAGAGGATTTAGATTTGCAGTTGCAATTACTTGCACAGTGGTTAAAATGTTCAAATCACACAAACGGCCTTGAAAATTTTAACAGTTACTGCTACTAAGCAAATATTTTCAGTTCTGTGGTTACTTGCATATTACATCTCTCCCTTTTTTTTCTTTTTTTTTTTAAAGGCACTATTAGTTTTATTTCTGCCTGGATTCTCTCTCAACATTCATACCACCACATTTAATTAAGCAAACTCTGAAAACACTGAACACACTTCAGATGTCAGGCATCATAAGCCTGTATATAACACAGAAATGCTTCATATAGAAAGCTGTCAGAATTAAGAAACAGCATTTGTCTGAGCTGTATTTAGCATTCGCAGAGTGAATCTGACGTTGTGTCAAGAGTGAAGAACCAGCAAGAGTCGACCATGAAAGGAAGAGAGCTTGCTTTGTTCTGAGTCCAAAAAAACATTCAGCATCACTACTTCCTAAATTGTACATGTATCCTGCCCCACTTTGTTATTCAAAGCCCTTAATATGATGGGTTTAAAGCAGGAAGACATCAAAATGCACCAGCAATAGATCTGCAACCATTAAATATTGTGCTATATTACCCCTGCAACTTCTGTAGTGCCAGTTCTCAAACTAATGCTACAAAGCCAGCACGGAGGGGAACAGTAGTTCCTTGAGCACTGATTTCTAAGACTTTGTATAAGCTAACGTCACATGGAAGAAAACCAACATGCACAAGAAGGAAAAGCAGGGGGAAGAATTAAACAGAAAATTCACAATAATTGAAACCCAACAATGTATTTTGGAAGAAACAAGAAACAAAATTTTTCAGTAATGTAAGAAATAATACCAGGTGAAATGCTTCTTTCACAGTTATTTATCAGCCCCCAGGCACATGGCCCGTATGTTTTGGTGCTGGCTACAGGGCACCTCTGGGGCAGCGGACGCTTTCCTGTGCCCAGCACTGCACGCTGCAGTGCAGCCTCAGCAATTCCTGCAATTGCGCCTGCACCAGCCTGGGCTGATGAGCAAAACTGCTGCTTTCCTTAGCTGCCTCCCCCATACTCCTTCCCAGCAAGGTCCCTTTCAAGCTCGGAAATGTCTCTCTGTGGGAAATGCAGGGCTGCAGGTAAGTTGTGATAGACATTTCAACCTGAGTAGCCTGTGCGCAAAGATTAATGTCAGCAGAAACCTAGATAAAAGCTTGACTGTGTTGAATGCCAGAAATGTTCCTTATTTCCTCTTTCATTATGAAAAATTATTTTATCTTTACTTTTCAGAAATACAGTGTGATTGCTCTTTCAATTAACTTGGTGTTCTGTTTTCCATTAGTGCAGTAGAGAATAACTGTAACCCATTGTACGATCTCAGGGCTTTTTTCAAAAGACACTGATTTACAGCAGAAAAGGGATTTTGTGTTTCTTGCCAGTTATAAAATTGCTAAGATAAAGCTGGGAAGCAGACACGTTAGCATTCATTTCATCTTCAGCTCCTTCTATTTCCCCAAGAAGGCTGCAGCAGGCAGTTCAACATAAAAGAAAGTTATTAAAAATTCCACACCCTTGAAGCAATCTTCATAAAACTGATAATAAATTCAATTTTCAAGTTGCTTAATACAGCCTTCTCTTGACTAACACAGTTATCCTAACTTAAGGACCTTTTAAACTAATGACCCAGAAGGAATAGGGAATATTTCATTTGAATCTGTGCAAAATTTGGAGAACTGCTCCGTACTCTGATTTTCTGCATCTCTTAGTACCATTAGTAGTCCCTGAGCATCCCTCTCTGCCATAGAAACTTACAGGAAAGAACAGGGTGATTCATAATGCAACACAAGTGATTAAGTACATTTGAACTCAGAAATATTAATAAGTTGCTGGTCATATATTTAAAGCAAAGTCATGCATAAGTAATGCCTTGCAAGTCCCATTCAAATATTACAATAAGTAAAATGATGAAAGTTTACTTAACTAAACCACCTAGGACCAGAACACATAATAAATGAACTTTGGACTTTGTTTTTGAATTGAAGTTATGATCATTTATATCTTATAGCTCTTCTTCAAATACAACACTTGATCTAAAAAAAAAACTTTACAGAAAATAGTGGCATGAACTTACATTAAAAACTAGATTCCCAGATTTGTCCAGCTTAATGAATATCAGTTACACTGCTCAGAAGATAGTTTCTAAAAAGCTTGCTTCCCTACATAAGAAAACACACGTAAATCAGTCTGCAGTAAGTCTAAAAATCAAATGGAAGCTAAACATTTGTCTTCGTCAGCCCTATTTGAAGATAGTGGCCTAGATTTCTAGAAAGCTTTGTGAAAAACAGCCATGCAGAGGTACAGAGAGATAAATCATGTGCGGTCCCAGATGATGACACTGGTCTCACTGTCGCCTGCAGCCCCGTCCCGTTCCAGGCTAGCTCACACCTGCAGCAAATAGGGGTTCAGCCTCTGAGCTAAACCAGCATCTCCATTGTCTGCCGGAATATTTACCCAGTCTTTACTGGCCCACGCAGTCCATAAAAATGACTCACTCGGACAAGACCTTCCCATAGCAGAGAGCCACAAGCTCTGGAGATGACGCTCAGGCAAGCATAACTGACAGCCAAAGCTCCCAACCTGCATCTTAACAGAAAGGTTTCAAATCACCCAATTTTGCCCAATATTCAGATTCCACTGTACTACTTGCTGACAGAGTTAAAACACCTGCACCTGACAGGGGGATGGCCTGCTTTGTGAAGAAGCATGAGCGGTTTAAAACAAACATGAGAAAAGGTAATATTTTGCAGCAGAGTGTTTCCACAGTCCCCATCAAAGCCTCTCAGTCTCTCACAGGGATGAACCCTTCTTCTACACACCACAACTATTCCTTTTGAACTTCTACTGGGGTTTTAATTCTGATTTGAGAACAAGCTTGTGTATTGATTAGCAAGAGAAAGAGGAAAAATCCATCTTTGAAACTGTTCTATTGAAGATATTATCTTCCAACTTCATGTAAATATCCAATGAATTTGGGAAATATTTGCAAGTTCAAGTAGCTGGATACAATCTTAACACATATAGAAGTTTCTGATCTGAAGTTTCTGAGTGTTGCAGAGATTTGGATGAGCAAGTATCCACTTGGACTCATGCTAACTCCAAGAGCTACTTTTTTAAGCAAACTAGCAGATCAAAATTAACTTGTATTTCAACAACTGCAGAAATGACTTTCTTTCAAGTACTCACTTTTATAAATTGCAGTTGCAACTTCATTATCTGATTAAGTACAGAGCATGTTGTCAAATTCAGGAATGACACATTTATACATTAACTGAGCATATATTTATGAACAGCTTTCATAACTCTTCAAATTTTAACGTATACTACAGGGACATAGGCTAATATCTGGATAACTTTAGCTCTAGAAATTTCTGAAGATGCTTTGATTAGTTGGGCTTAAGAGCAATGTATGTTACAACCAAGCCTCCTTCACACCTGGGAAAAAAGATCAAACAGCTCACATAGACACAGTAAGACCACTTGAGAGCATGGTCTAAATAGAGACAACGCATGAGAGAAAAAAGTCTTAACCCCACTTGACAGATAATTTAATCTCTGAGCAGAGTCCAGGAGGGAAGTCTCCTCCAGAGCAAGGACCTGAGCCAGCTCCTTATCAAGCCCCATCCAAGGCCTTCGTAGTAAAACTGTCCTTACTCAAACTGCCCCTTGGTGTCACACAGAGTGCCACCTTTGAGAAGTGTTTACTGTTGACCTCTGCCTGCTCCCTTTAAAGTCAATGGCAAAGCTCCTACTGATGGCACTATGAGCACAGGCAAGCCAACAGGAAGAGTCTTTTAAGATCTTCCCCATAATATGCACAGTGAGAAAGCAATTTTACTTGCACCGTTGGTTTCAACAAAACATTATCATGCTTTGAGCACACCTATTTTCTAGTGAGCTACAGTGGTTGTTAGAGCATAAGCACAATCTGCCATCACATAATAAAGTGAACACATTACAGTTTAATTGGATAGAGTCATTTGCACAGTAATAACAAGGATTAAGACACAGAACACAACAACTCATTTTCTTAAATCTATAACCAGCTGGTTTCACTGCAGGAGTAAAGAGTACATGCCTCACTCACCTCTTATAAGTCTACACGTTTTGCCAGGTAATTTAAGAAATGTTTACTAAAAAATCCACCATTTTCAAATATTGAGGCATTCAGCAGCACAGCTGCTCACAGGGCAGCCAATCTGCGCAGGAGTGCAGGAGGGGCTCCTCCAACTTTTACAAAGCTGTGATATTCCTGGATACAGAAAGCAACAACCCAAAAGGCAAATGAACTCCTTTGCCAGAAGAAAAGCCCCAGTGATACAGCTGTTCCCTGAAAGCCTTTGCTCTCATGTACAGCCCTCAGCTGAATGCTCCTAGAAAACTTCTGGACAATTACCTTGAGGCGTACGACCACGACCCATGTTTTTTGCAGGACATGCCTGTCAGCCACAGACAAAGATAAATCTGTCTGGAGACTATTTTCCCCACCCTGAGTCTCACTAAATGAGCAATGCCGTGGCAGCTGTGCACACACCAATCACACATCATACTGACATGTCCCAGGTACACAGAGGGTTGGCACCAGTTTATAGTTCACACATTGCACACGGGCAGTTGAGGGGCATAACTCAAAACACGGAGACAAGGGGTTTCTACTAAGGCTCCTGAAGGCAAAGCTCCACTCACTGTGAGTTTCTGAAAGTTTCATATGGCCTCATTCCTAAAAGCATCTAATCATAAACTCTTGGGAGGTAGTGAGTGGTTTCTGAATGTCACCATGCATTTAAAAAGCATGGACTGAATCCCTCATTTCTCACTAATTTTTGCTAACCTTCCAGTTTCTGAAGTTTCAAAGGGAAGAGGAGGCAAGACTGAATTTTGCTGTTTCACAGCACATCTGAGGCTCAGATATGCTGTGGGGATCAGGCAGGCAACAGCCTCCTCCAGCAGCACTGGCGGGTGCTACATGGGTGCCCCATAGAGCTGCCTCCCCCTCGTTCTCTGCAGCATGGAAAAATGGGAAAACATGGCTAAACAGATAAGCCAAGCTAACAACTTGTTGTTGGGCCAAACTGCCATTCTCTGAGTGGCTTTTTGTATTGTTTGATATTCTTGTGTTACTGAGCTGACTGGCATGAGATGGCATCAGATACGCAGTGTCACCAACACATACAGTGACTAACAGATGACAGACACAGGCTGGTGAGAGCCAAACCTCCCCCCAGCATGTCTGTGAGCAGCTACCAAGCAGAAAGCAGTAATAACACGGTGCTTATTTTCCAAAATACAGCTTAATTCAGTAAGCTGACAGAGACAAGGATTGTACAATGACATTTTGAGGGATGCCATTATGGAAGGAGAAAAATAAATGTAACCATAAGAGGTTAATTACTTCCTGCAAGCTATTTGCCAAATTAAATCTCAGTATTTCTTTTAATGTATTTGCTGATTACATTTTATTCTAAATGAAACTTCATAACCTTTTAACCACATCTTACTCATTCACCCTTGCTAGTTTGATTAGCACTAATCAGATGAAACATTTGAATGGATAAATACAATAATGTTTACTCTTCAATTGCAAACATGCATTGTGGGTGCCACTTTGCTAGACTCAAAATACAACTTTGAAACCTGGAACTGCTGTCCAACACCATCTTGCCGATAAACTAAACGTTAGGGATGATTTTAGAAAATAAATTCTACAGTTATGCAACCCTTGACAAACCTGATTCATTGCCAAATCTAATGACTATTTCTAGAAGTTCTTTGGCATAATTCATCTGAATCTCATAATTATGTTTCTTCCCATCCCAGTGTTTGTGGAAGGGCTTAATTTCCAGTAATAGTAAATACTACTCCACAGTAGTGCAAAACAGATAATCAAATGGGAGAGTATCTACATCCAGAGACTGCCTCGCTGGTCATCTGCTGCATGGGTCAGACTAATCCCCAAGTCTGTTTTCTCTGAGGAGCTCTATATTAGAACCATCTAGAAAATGAAATTAAGATAAAAACCAAAAAAAGTCAGTTCTGTGGTATTTCAGCATTTCCAGAAAGAAAATTACATTTCCCAAAGAAAGAAAATATCTTCCCAAGCAAGTATCTTTCCAACTACAATACATTCCTGAGAGCACCCTGTGCAGCCTGGGCCAGCTCTGGGCACTCACCAGGTCCTGGCTCAGGGCAGCAGCCTGGTGTGTCTACTGGCATGATACTGGGTGGGTTTCCAACAAAGCCTGTGCTGCATTGAAAGATGAATCCAGTTCAATATGTTTCCATAAAAAGTTTCGCTTGTGACAAATTGGTATATTCTGACAAAAAAATTCTCAGTAGCTTCACTTGGTGTGATTTTGCTACACAAATAGATCTTGACAGTGTTTATTGCCATCCACCAGGACTCCATTAGAAGAAAGGAAATTCAGCATAAGCTGCTTCTTGTAAAAGGTTGCCATCATTTAGAGTTTCATCTTCACACATAATTATATTTCTTTGCTCCTGTTTCTCTTCAAGAAGTATTTTACACATTATTTTATTGTATTATATGTCCCTGAGTAATCTGTTCAGTCAATTTTTGGGGGTAGCAACTCATTGTATAGACTGAGCTAAATATAGGCTTTTAGTCTGTTTAATGTTATCTACTTAGAAACAAACACATTTAAAAACTTTTTTTTTTTGAGTAAATGGAGTTATAAGCAATACTCAAGGTACTTTTATCTATATGGGTTATTTCCATAAACAGATTTGAACAATAATGTCCTACCTTCACTAAAACAATTGCTTCTAAATACATATTACTATGTAAAAGAAAGAAAACCCTACAAACCAACAGCTCACATTCTATTGTTTGGATTATGGCATAACATTTTCCCTGCAAAAATTGTCCTTTAAAAGCCCTATCAGGTCCCACGAAGCAAAGGTGTTCCTCCCCATTGCACTAGGGTCCCTCAGCATCACCACCAACCAGCAGCTTCCCATTCCCAGGAGCACCCTCTTCCCCCCATGAGGCTGGGTGCAAGCCTGGCACCCATGCCCATGGTGTCAGGGCAAAGCCTCAGCCAAGGGCAGGGTGAGTACTGAAAAAGAGGGGGGCAGGCAGCTCTACATCTCCCATTACTGCCCATTCCTCCTCTGACTGTTCCTCTCCCGGCACCCTCCTCTCGCTCTGTCATGATTTTAGCCCATATTGGAGGTGGTTTTCAAATTCAGGGAAAGAATGGCACTGAGACACTGTGCAGAGCTTTTTCTTTTATTTGGGATTTGGAAACAGCTGTTGCATAGACAGCAGGTCAGTATATTAAAACAAGACTGAGACATGTGATATGGGGTACGCAAACTAGGGGAACTTAAGGCCTAATTTTAAAATTGAGAACAGCTTTCTAACATGTCTAGCACTGACGGCTCCACAGCAAATTAGGACACTTCAATTTTTTTTCCTGCTTTAACATGTATTACAAGAACTGAAATATGCTGCTTATATTATGAAGCACATGCTTCTCTGTCCACTTGTTACATATGGAAATCCATGGAATAATGCCTTTACAGTGACAGCAAATATAGCAGTCTGGTAATTGCCCATAGATATTTCAGATTTTCAACATCTGCATTCAATGCCTACAGTCCTGTGGGACATATCCAGACCAAAGCATTGCAGTAGCTTTTACTGAGTTACAAGGTGCTTCTGTAAAACCCTACTTGGTCTCTGACAGAGTTTGATGTGCTTGGGTGAAGGTACAGCAAGAAATGGGGGAACCTATTCCTCCAGTTTCTCCCTCTGAAGAACTTCCTCCGTCACCAGGACCACACTGAAATTAGAGTAAAATTTGCCAAAAATGTTCATTTTAAAAGAAAGCCCATGTCCCAAGGATATGTGCAAGCCCCAGATCCAGTTTGTGTCTTTAAACACAATTGGGAGTAATGGGGTAGATGATAGTTTGTAATTATGTACAAAATATCTTGTTGAAAAACTGAGAGAGTATAACCCTGTACAACCTGACAAAAACTTGTTCTTTATCAGCTTTATGATTTACCAGGTCAAAATCATCTCTGGCAGTAATTATTTAGCACCATTCATTTTGTACTGAATTTTCCCTAGAGGAAGGGGATTTTGGTTTAACTCCCCATATGTTTGTTGACAGAGCCTTCACAGGGGCTTACCTGCAATAACTTCACTTACTTTAAGAGGAAGGCTAAGAGAAAAGACGTGATTTTACATCTCTGCGGTTGGGAGAGTGGAGGCCAGGGAGCAGGGACACCAAAGCTTGCCCTCTACCCCTTCCCATTGCCTTACACATGGGTAACACAGGAACTTAATACATCCCTTGTTGGTTTGCTGCTTGCTGTACATAATGAGAGAGGAGAAATAGTCCAGGCCAACTTGTTTGTCCAGTGTTAACCACACGTTACACCCACCAAGAGGCTGGGAGTGCACAGCAGCCGCCTTGGGCTGAACAGGCACAGGCACGCAGCCTTCTGCAGGCTGCAAATGTGGAAGTGCAACATCAAGTTTTTCTTCCAGCACTTGCTGAAAATAGTTTGGATGCTCAGCAAATTTAGGCTCAAGCATTCACCCCTAGTAAGAGACTGGAAAACCTTGTTCCTCTAGAGCATCATCTGCCACTCAGACAGTTTGTTGTTCTTATTCCCTTGCTATTCCTCCGTGCTGTCATTGCTGTTATAACGCCAATCACTCCTCTTTGCAAACTAAATATTCCTGCACTTCTTTTTCATTATCCCTCTAAATGAAAGCACCAGAGTAAATATGCGTTAAGATTAGGCTGAGTATACTCTGGTTTTGATTAAGAAAATTGTAAAGGTTGTAGTGAGGTCCAGTACTTCCCCCACCCTTGCTTATCCAGTTAATAGCTTTTATATGGCATAGACAGGCTGCTAGATGACCTTATCCTGGTAATAAGGGAAAATCAGACACTGCGTATTTCTAAGGGCCTAATTAAAGACATGCCTCCTGGGCTTCTGATATGCTTTCAGTTGCTGCTGAAGGACCAAGAAGCTACCACAGCCAAGGCAACCTATTCCCAGCTAAGGTCACCTGAAGGTTTGGTACCACTTCTCACAAAGGAAAACCAAGTAATAAACACCTAGGACTTTAGCATCTTAAAAACAGTCTATATTAAATGCTTTAGGAGTGATCTTGAAGAACTTGTAGCCCATGCGGTAAGCAGTATAAGTCTGCTTCCTGCAGGTTCCCAAATGACTCAAGATGCTGGTTTTATCAGACAAAGCTCTAAATTACCCTCGCACCTCTCTATTTCTTAGCAACACAACTGCTGGGGCTGTAGTCGAGTTCATGAGCTGAGCATTGTCAGTATGAAAAAAGACAAACATTCTCCTTTAGAGTCCTTGACCTTTGAAATATGTATCTACCCAGTCCCCTATGAACCAGAGACCAATAAAACTTCAAGTCACTCTTGCCAAAAGTAGCTTTACACCATTGCCCTAAGACTACAGTGGTGGGAAACTGAACAGCAACACTGGGAATTATTTTGGTGCATACGTTATTCGTGGGTTATTTGATTTCGGGTAGGGTTGGGGAAGAATTTATAAAGACCTGCTCTATATTGGATTTCAGAGATTTTTCCAAGACATGCATGGTGTTGGATCTTTAAAAAAATAATCCAAATAAATGTATAAAATGTTGATCTTGTCTGATAAGGCCAAAACAATGCAGAAGTTAAGGTTCTCTACCCTTAATGCACATCAAAATAAGCAAAAACTAAAGCAAAATGCTACAATTAAATGTTTAGGTTTGTGTCTTCCACACCGATATCCTTTCGCTCCTGATGTCCCACAAACATTTTTGCCAGCTGCTGCCGCACAGAGACATGCATTATTTATGCACTGCACATACTTACAAAAGGCAAGATCTTTGCCATGCTCAAGTAGTCTCTGAACAACACATAAAAGTGCTGGGTTGCACAGAGAGGCCCTAACAGAGGCTCTTCACAGGCCAACCTCTCACAAACCATAACCCGGGGATGTGCCAGGAATGCAGCTCTGGAAAGGCCACGTCAGGATCGAGGAGCTTCACACAGCTCTGCTATTGGCGGGCAGGGGTGGCCCAAATGGCACAGCTCCAGGGCAGTGAATAATCAGAAGGTGACAGAGCAGTCAAAGCCATTTTAATCCCTCTCTCCCTGAGCTGCACCTTCTGTACTTTGCCTCCTACGTACCACAAAATCCTACCCATGGTTTGCTAAACACCTGGAAGTAATGCAAGATAGGAAGTGCTGCAGAATGTGGGGTGTCACAGTTCCACACCTATCTCACACAGAAGAGATACAATCCCTATAACTGACCTAACGTAGCTGAGGCTGACATGAACACTGGTTATTTTCACTCACCCTCACAAGCAAAGTGCTGCTCACATTAACATTGCACAGAGGACCTGTGAACTTTTCAGCAGTGGCTGACTCTGAGTCTGGGCCCCTTGTCGTGGGTGCTGTGCAAATAGAGATCCAAACCATCCCAAGCAAGCAGAAAGTATATGGAAATACCAGTGGGGATGCATTAAAATAAAACAGACTTCTGTACACCATTCAGAAGGCCTTACCATGTTTTATAAAGAACATGAGTCAATGTAGATTAAAGCCTTTAGCAGAAGAACAGGCAGGTGCTGGGGAAAAGCCCCTTTCATAGTCAAGCAGCTTCAGACACGGGTGAGCATCTCATACCTGACCAAGCTGGTTTTGTCCAAGGGGTGGGATCGGCACAGTTCGGGCATTTGGGGGCTAGCAAGGGCAGTCTGAAACAAGACCTGGCACATCTGGAAACAGGGATAGGATTAGGTGGATCCACCTTATGCACAACTGGTTATGTAACCAAAGTGCTACCTCACTGGTTAGATAATGAAGGAAAGGTTCAGCGTTGCAACCCTTTCCTCTGACCCCAAACTCCTGTTCAGCTGGAGTGCAATGAATAAAGATTTTCAATGACATTGGGTGAAGTTTATCTCTATCGGGCTGGCCAACCACTAGAGTTTCTTCATGTTTTAGATTTGCAGGACAGAAGCTGCTTCTGTTCTTGTTTGTATGTTACTACGTATTTTTTATTACAGTAGTTTTATATGTTGTTTTCCTTAATTATGATTCTTGGTTTCCTGAATTGCTTTTGGCCACTGGTTATTGCTGGAAGACAAAGGGTTACCAACTATTATGCGATTTTATGTAAAATTAAATGAAATATAAGTTTGAAAAAAAAGAAAGACCAGTTACGGAGCTATAGCTTGTTTCTTATTAGCCTGCAGCAATTTCACTTAAAACTTCTGCCATTGAGTTGTCTACTATTTGCCTTTTAAAATACTAACCATCTTTCCAGAGAGGTGATTGGAACAACATATTAAAGATGCAAGTCGTAGTGCCTTCAGGACACACTGTTTCTCAAAAGGCCTTTGCTCAATTAATCAGACATAAAGAGTTTGGCAGTATCACCATCTGTACGTTGGTGTCAAGGACATCACCCATGTGTCACTCCTGTAATCAACCCAATTTGCTAAGCTCCCAAGTTCCTTGCCACAGCCTTTACATGGAAATAAAGCCCACTTGTTAATCATGAGGATAATGGATTTTGCTGTAATTGACAGTGACAGAAGTAAAAACAAATTGCCTTGGGTAAACAATGAACTAGCAAAAGCTTCAGCAGCAGCCAGCTATGATCTGCATTTCTGAAATAAAAGCTGCACAAATAATGCTGAAAGTAAGTGGCAGTGAGAGATGTGCACACTTTCCAGTATTTCTTGAGCCATCACATTCCATTGGTAATTTTATCCAGAGAAACAGAGGACTGATATATCTCAGGAAATTGAAAGCCTCAGAATATAAGTAGAGCGAGAAACAGAGTAAACTCACCCCAGTCAGCTCAGAGCTGGCCAAAACTCTACACCTGGTCCCCCACACCCAGGAATTCATGGACTTCAAAACAAAGCTGGGCACAGGGTGACCACAGCAAACACCCTCTCTGCAACCTCGCCACTGCCAGCTTGTGGCCGTAAGGACTCAGTTCACCCAAAGTTAATCCAAACTACAGAGTGATGGGGCCAGCTCTCCTCAGTTCTGCCAGGAGGAGAGCACAGCTGAAAACATCAGAGACAGCGCAGCCCGGATGTAACCAGGCTTACCTGTCTGGGGACTGCACTGCCTCCAGCCCGCTGAACCCAAAGCAACACAGCCGTCTTTGTGTGGGTAAGGCCTAAAATATCAAATTGCACTTGACCCTAAGTGTTGCTGTATGGCTCTGGTGTGTATCTGAATATACAGTATGGGCTGTATCTGCACACATGGCTAGCCTGGAGAAACCATCCACGACTACCCCTTTAGGAGCTGCCCTCACCTTATAGTCTACTTACAACATGAACAGTGAAGAACATTACCTGGAAATCTGTGCACCTGCTTTAAACAAAGTAAGATGTTTTATTGTTTATTTGTATCACAATGGTACTATTATGCTTCAGTGTCATGAGATGCATTGTGCCAGATGCAATATATAGCAGGAGACCACTCATGTCCTACAAGTTAAGACCAGGTAAGATCAGGCAGGACCCAGGTGAAAAGCAAGGTGTCCGGAACACCACTGCCAGAGTGTCCTCTCCTCAATAGACTGTATTTGGAATATTCAGCTACACAATGCACTACCCTTTTATCATAAGTTAAGGTATTAAACCATCTACCTAAATGGAAAGGAGGAAAAGCCTTTTGTGTTGAAGTTGTATTACTCGATGATGTAATAATAATTGAAGCCACTGCTATTTGGTTTGTAAATGTTGAGAAGTATGAAACATCTAGCCCTTACCATGTAATGCAGAAGCAGTGAAGGCCAGGATTTCCAAGCAAAACTTATCTAGAAAAAAGCTTAATAATGGTAATATTTATTTGCACCCTGCTGTCACTCCAGTGAGTGCAGTCCAACAACAGATGTCCATTTTGACATCAATCCTTGCCTTAGGATTATTAAAAAAATAACCAATTCATCATAATATTTCAGGAAAACACAACAATTTCAGAGCTACCAGCTCCCTGGTTGTGGATCACAGATTTAAAGGGCTGCCAGGAGAATAAGATGGGGAAACTGTTACTTTGGAAAGATCATACATTCAGTCTTAGCAATGTAATACAATAATCAGAAAGCAGGATGTGCTCAGTAACGCGTGTGGATATCCAGCTTTATCGTTGGCCTAGGAGCTGGGGAAAGTGCTTACTGTTTCCAGACATAAAATTTTTCCCTTTCTCAACTTGCCATATAGACTTGTTGCATTGTGAAAACAAGACTGCATTACACTGTAGTTATCTGAAGACTTCACTTAGTTTAGTTTCTCTGGGCACCTGTAGGAGGCAAAACATTTCACATTCATTTTACAGAAGAACAAACTGAGTAATCATTAAATCAAGAAACTTGCTAAAGGATACTTTGCAACACTTAAGCAAGTAAGTGACATTATGGGACCCTATATGCCATATTAGAGCTCTTAAGATACTGAAAGTACAGTAAATTAAAAAACCTATTACTCCCAGGAAGAAAGATTCTGGATACTGTTTAGTTTCAGCAGCATGTGACATACAGGTAGACATGATAAATCACTGGTTTTTTTGCTATATCAGTCTATGTATTTCTGCAAAACACTGCTGTCATGGTTTCAGCTCAGCCGGTAACAAAGCACCACGAAGCCGCTCACTCACCCTCCACCCCCTCGCCTGGCCACATTGGGATGAGGAGAAAATCCAAAGGCAGGCTTGTGGGTCGAGACAAGGACTGGGAGGGATCACTCCCCACTTATGGTCATGGGCAAAAGACAGGCTCAACTTGGGCAAGAAACAAAAATCAATTGAATTTACTACAAATCAAATAAAAAACAAAACACAAGGGTATTAGGAAGGGAAACCAAACATCAGAACACCCTTCCCCCACCCCTCCCACCTTCCCAGATCAACTCCATTCCCGGGGCTTTCTACCTCCTCCCCCGGGCGGCGCAGGGGAACAGGGGATGGGGGTTGAGTCAGCTCCCCACACATCGTCTCTGCCGCTCCTTTCCTCAGGGGGAAGATTCCTCACTCGTCCCCTGCTCCACCGTGGGGTCCCTCCCA
>VYZV01044764.1:2599-55030 GCA_013401275.1 Pandion haliaetus | reverse complement strand
TCACTCCCCTCCCAGAGGCGGGTCCGACATTTTGGCGCGGGGGACCTTCTAGCAGCTTCTTAAAGGGGCCACCTCTGCAGCCCCCCTCCCCTGCCACTAAGGAAAACCGCGCCACACAAACCCATAACAACTGCATAAACAGGTCTAACGTACAAAGTAATATTAACACGTTGGCAGATATCATTAACACTGTAAGTACTACTGGTCCATTACCTCCCATATTTCTGAACCTTCCACATTTAAGTGGTTCTCTGTAACAAATGTAGGAAGTTTTAGAATTCTAACCTTTCCTAGGTTTCTTTTTTTCCTTTAAATTTTTACACCAGAAGCACTGTGGACACCACGTTGGCAGGTCTGACACACTGCAAAGCACCTTACAACACTCAGAACATATCATTGCTGATCCAATGACTCACAAGCTGCTCTTGTATATGTTATATGTACAATATGAATTCTGAGAACCTGCTGTCAAACAGCATTATAAAAATTCTTTAGAGCCAAGTTCTTTAAGCATTTATGGCTAACTGCTATGCGAGTCAAGTGTACTGTTTATATTACCAAATGTCATATCTAATTCCCTGTTATGAACCCTTGAAATAAAATTATGTGATAATTACACAATCTGTTTGAAACCTGACAAATATATTCCCAGTACAAATGATTTATGAAGATAACACATTGCTATAGCATAATGGTACTTCTTAATGGAAGCAGTAAAGCTGTTTCCTATGCTCCAATAACCACAGTGATTTCTTACACAACTACTGATTAAGCAATAGATAATGTAGGCATTTTGGAAACTATGTACGCCACAGATTTGTTCCAGGCTGTTCAAAAGTTATGGTCTGTCTATCTAACTGGCCTGTTAGCAAGGTATGAGCTTCATTTGGGCTGTTTCACTTGCTCCTACCCAATTTAGTGCCACTGCAATAGATTTATGTTTAGAGTAATGCACAGTTTAGTCTCTTTTTGTAAGAACTGCTGTTAATCAGAAAATTAATGACTTGGCTGGTGTGGTGTGAGACGTTAGTAATGCCTACCCTGGTCTCCTGCAAAGGACTTCAGATTAGCAACTGGTGGGCATGCAACTCCCACACCTGAGAAAGGCTCTTTGCTGGTGATTAACTAGCTTGGATGAGCAAACCCTGCTGCTCAGAGATTGCCAGTAGTGACAGTAATTGAGACACACAGGCAGCAAAGCGCAGCATAGTGGCATCTTCTGAGTGTCCTCCCTTTGCTCCTCCACTGTGTCCTCTACCTCCCACCAAGAGGAGAAATTGATGCTCAGGAGAGAAAGTGATTCAATAATTCAATACACTTTTCCCAGTTTAAGAGCAGCCCTACCAACTACATATTACATTATTTTCCTACTTCCTTTTCCCACCAAATGACAAGATAAGGCTCTTCTCAATTGTTTCAGCATCATTATAATTAATATGGATGGCAGATGAACAAATTAATTGTTTCTGGGTTCAAACCTAATACTGGTAAGATGTTAACAATTTAAATGAGACCCTCAATTTTATACACATTTCTGCAGAGAGTTTAGTAATTGCTTAGCTTTGTTCATTCTGCCAATCCATGCTTCACAACACTGATTTCATTAATGAGCAGCTAAACATGACTGCCCTGCTAATGATTTGTCCCCATGCTACCTGTGAAATGTCATTTGAAATGGCCTAAGCTCTGAAATTCTGGGAAAGTTTATGATTGCACTGGGTTTTGCTTCAACATCTCCCCTGCTACTGACTGAGGTTAGAACTCTTCATATAAAAGGTTCACCCTTTCAGTGCTCTATTGCCTGCATATGACCAAGAAGCCTACCAACACTACTGAAAATTTTTAGAAGAACATTTTTAGCATGAACAAAATAAGATTTTTTTTTTTCCTTTAACTTTGTTCTGATTCAACAATTTCAGTTGAAGCATTCCTAAGAAAAGTATGTCTTGTGACACACTAAAGGACTGGTAGTTGGACAAAGTTATAAGCAACAGAAAGCATGGTCCTAAGGAAAGAAACAATCACACAGCCAGGCACTGTTACCTGTACTGCCAAAGGAAGGATTAGCCCTAAGAGAAGCATCAGCAAAATACTGTTGTCATTAATAATTTTAAGGTGGTTATTTAAATTAGAAGTACAGCAGGTGTTAGATATTGATCAGTTGTGCAAAGTAATCATATTAGTTCTATACAGTGTAATTGCAAATGAGTGTAACAGGCATTGAGGGGTGGGAGATAAGACTAACGAGTAAAAGCCTGCAACTACACAGGTGAACTTTATGACATTTATTCATGAGGTAGAACTGGGAACTTCTATTAGTTCTTACTGGACATGTAACCATGCCGTGGCTAAGCAGAGTTACCAAAGTGCAGCAGAATGGCTGATGCTGACTATACAGCAGTTATCTGTTGTCCACAACATTTAAAAGAGCAGCTTGAAAAATGCAAACAGGTTTTGTTAACTGCTGTGTAATAGTCCCATAAGAGAATAAAGTTCACTGATACTTTCAGACATTCTCAGGTGTGAGAAGGGAACTGCAAGGAGCCTCAGACAAATTTGATTCAACTGCTGACTGCCCATTTTCCTTTCTGCTGCTGTTCATGCATACACATGCTGGAGATCTCCCCCTTCGCCCCAGCTTGGCTTGTTGATGGCAAGCCTGGATGTCTTCCCAAGAGAGGAGCTGGCTCACCAGGAGGCCACTCTGCGACTTGTCTGCCAGATGAGGCAGGTCCACCAGTAATTCTCTACCTGGGCATCTTAGAAGCGCTTTGCCAGCAGTGGGAAGGACCTACTGGAACCTGAGCTTGTGGGGTCCTGGCCTAGAGTGGGTTCTAGGCAACAAGGAAGGATTTGAAAAGGTGCAAGAATTTCTGTGGCAGAAATTGGTTGGCAGGAGGAAAGGGGTTGAAGGAGCCAAGACCAACTTCACAGGAATGCAAAAAATTTTTGAGTTGGGGCAACAGGATAAGATGGTTTGAGGCTGAGACAGGCCAGAGAACAGGGAAGGAATGAGAGAACTTTTCCAAAAATCAGACCACCCTGTTGAAAACAGGGTGAAGACTATTGAAAACCATTAAAATTTAGCAGTATGGATTAAGTACACGTGATCAAAGCCAAACCTACTGGAGAGGATTGTGTACCTCACAGGTGTACCACAAAGAAGAAACCTAAGAGGTACATTGCCCCTCCAGCTTGCCACCAGCAAAGAAGCCATGGCCACAATCCCAGCCCTTCATAAGGTTCGCTGCACATTTTGAGGTGCTTCTCCACAGCCAGAAACTTCTCCTGGTCTCACCTTCACAGACATCTCCCAGGCACTTCCCATTCACAGAGTACTTCAGCAACAGTCACAGGTCCAGGGACTGAAACGCAGGTCCTAGGGGTTCCCCAGTGAACCCTTGGTTTAGAGCACAAACTAGCCTTCATGCTCTGAAATTCTGCATTCATCCAAGACAAGCCACAGTGTCACGTTTGATCTAGCTTCAGCTGGAATTACATAGTTTCTGTGATGCTTGTTTTTTCTATCTAACTAGAAAAACATATTCTACAGGTTGGAGTAGGGAGAGCACAGCTTTATTACAAAGGAAGAAGATGGGTTTTTTTCATGTACACAATTCACAGGTAGACAAATATCTTAAAATCAGAGCAAGGGAAAAGATTTTTCTCCTTTTTTTTGTAGCTGTTGACCTCTATCAGTGTCCAAAAATTAAAACACTTGACTTCTGAGGGGGTTTTGGTTGCTTTTTTAATTCTCCAAGAAATCCTGGAGTGATGATTAGATCTATTCCTGTCCATTAGAATTTGAAATTAATCTATTTTGCAACTAGTGAGTGCCGTTCTAGTATTTCACTGTGTATTTTTGATAGATGGATGAATTCAAATAGAACAAAAATGTATCTGATAATGAAGTCATTGTGCTTGTTCTGATTTAATCAGAATATTTGTACCATGTAAGTCCATCAGAATATCAATGAGAAGAAAATTCATATCAGGTTTCTTCAAGGGAATAACAAACACTTTTTAAAATATACTTCCAACAGTGTGACTTGTCTCTCACAAGCATCCACTTCACACCAAGCTTTGGTATGTTCGTTGTGCATCTTTGCAGCCTTACGATCCTGTTGGAGTGCTTTCTTAACAACAGTGCCAATATTTAAGAGGCACCGTATGAAGAACTGCGTTTTGCCTTTAAAAGATATTCATAATTGCCGTGGTTTAACCCCAGCCAGCGACTAAGCACCATGCAGGCGCTCACTCACTTCCCCCACTCACCCACCCAGTGGGATGGGGGAGAAAATCGGGCAAAGAACTAAAACTCATGGGTTGAGATAAGAACGGTTTAATAGAACAGAAAAGAAGAAACTAATAATGATAATGATGACACTAATGAAATGATAACAGCAATAATAAAAGGGTTGGAATATACAAGTGATGCACAACGCAATTGCTCACCACCCACTGACCGACGCACCCGGAAGTCCCCGAGCAGCGACACCCACCCCCCCCAGTTCCTAAAACGTCATATGGTATAGAATACTCCGTTGGCCACTTTGGGTCAGCTGCCCTGACTCTGTTCCCTCCCAGCTTCTTGTGCCCCTGCAGCCTTCTTGCTGGCTGGGCATGAGAAGCTGAAAAATCCTTGACTTTAGACTAAACATTACTTAGCAACAACTGAAAACATCAGTGTGTTATCAACATTCTTCTCATACCTAGCTCAAAAACATAGCACTATACAGCTACTAGGAAGACAATTAACTCTATCCCAGCTGAAACCAGGACAATAATTCAGATTAATACTTACAGACAAGCAAGTGTGCAAACACATGTGTAACAAAGCTTCTGGGGAAAACCTGGTATCTGTTTCTCAGCCACGTTGAGAACCAAAAGTGGGCGAGGACCAGGAAGACGGCATCATCAGTGCTGCAGGACAACAAAGCCCTCTCGCCCACCCAACCCAGGAGTCTCCTGGTGACCAATAACAGGCTTTGGGGACAGGGCATTTATGCCCATTTGCCAAACACATGCTGCACCTACTTTTGGGGCTGTCTCCCAACCCCAGCAACAGTGGGGCCATCCACCCCCACAACTCCAACAGGTTGGATCCTACCCCACTGACCCCAACAAAGACTCATGACTCAACCCTGATGGCAAAGTTTGTGAGGCCACTCTCTCTGGCCCCAGATAATTGAGGAGCCATCCCCCTCCATCCGTAAATGACTGTGGGGCCATCCCCCTGACTCCCAATAGCTTTGGAGCCAGCCCCAACCCCAAAAACTCTGGGGCCAGGTCCTGTCCCAAACAAGTTGCATCCTACCTCCTTGACCCAATGAAATCTCCTAACAGAACCCCAACCCTAGTATAATCTCATGATGCAACCCCAACCCCAACAATTGTGTGGCTGCCCTCACCAGCACCATATAACTGAGGGACCAGTCCCTGAAGCCAAAGACTTTTGGGGCCAGTCTTGGACCCCAACAACTGTACTCACACCTAGCCCCTCACTGCCCCAGCTGACCACGGGTCCTCACTCAAATCACAGGTTCTTTTTCCCCAAGATTACATCCCCTTGAGGTTTACATCAAATTTCCCCATCATCCTGCATTACCCACCAAGTGTACTTTGGTCCTTGAGTAAAAGCAATCCCATGAACGGGTTTGCCTTTTCCCAACGAAGAAGGAATCCACATGGCCATTCCCAGCAGGTGCTGGGACCTCACCTCCATACACTACATAGTAGATTGGTTTAGGCATGGCCAGGTCAGTTAGCACAGCTTCTGGTGTTAACCAGCCACCTGGCTTCTGTTAATTTTTCATCCCAGTTCTTGCCTGTCCCAGTACCCATTGCTCCTAGTGTAGTCTCTAATAGTCCATTGTGTCTTTCAATCTTCACAGAGGCTGATGCCTTAGAGGGGATGCGATACACACAACCAATGCCATCTTCCTTGGCCCAGGTGTCTGAGGCTATTTCAGAAGTGAGTCCTATTTTTGGATTCGGTTCTCTCTGAGGTGTCACGTTGGCACAGCACTTGGCTTTCAAGGCCTAGGATGGTGTTTTGAGGTGATGGTATAGGTTACAGGGGATGTTTCCAAGCATCCACTGGTCACCTCCCTCATGGTAAGCACATGGTGTTTGTGGTAGTATGATGTAATTGATAGGCCCTCCATAATGATATCTCAGCTGCCATCTTCCATACCAGAGAGGTTTTACATTCTCAGCTTGCTTGATTATGGCATATGTTTTGCATTCACGGATAACCCACGCAACTGTGTCAGTGGTCAATTCCACTTCTGGATCACGAGCCCAGCTGTACCTTGCATTGTCCCGTACATGTCCTGATATGTCATGTGCTTACCAAGCTACGAATAGCTCACTCTTATGTTCTCAGTCAAGGTTCACCTCGACCACTTCAATTCTGGCAGCCTGGTTTACCTGCTCGTCGTTTCTGTGTTCATCAGTGACACAGCTCTTGGGCGCACCAGCATCTACATGATGTACCTTCACAACAAGGTTCTCTACCAGGACAGTATCCAGCCACAACACAGCAGCCCAGATGGGGTTACCTCTGCACTGCCAGTGGGTCTGCTTTCACTGCTGTAGCCTGTCCCGCAGGGCATTTGCCACCATCCAGGAGTCAGTATAGAGACTGAGTACTGGCCATGTTCTCTCTCCACGACCTCTAGATGGATGGCTTTCACTTCTGCAGACTCAATTTGCATTTTCCTTCAATGGTTTCTGTGACTTGTCAAGTACAACTCCATATAGCAGCTTTCCACTGCCAATGATTCCCCACAAGACAACAGGACCCATATGTAAACAGTATATTGCTTCTCATTTTCTGGTAATTCTGGAATGCAGTGGAGCCTCTTCAGCATGAGTTGCCTCCTCTGGCAATTCTCCAGAACATCTGTCTTCTGGCCAGTCCAGTCAAGGACCCAGGCCACAGATGGAGCCAGGGAGTCTGGTTTGGTGCCATATTGCCACCAGCACACCATCATGGTAGCAGCTGGCACCTGCTGTGGATACAGAGCAAATTAAACTACACCAGAAGCCCATTGGTACCATTTTGGGTCCTTGAAGTACCCCCTCCTTAGGCAGTCCATTGCAGGGACGCACAGGGCCTCTGGGCTGGTCACAAGAGGATACTTTTACCACTCATCCCCTGTTTGGCTCACCTCAGATTCCAACAAAGACAACTGTTGGGATTCCTCTGTCTTTCCCAAAATCCAGGTGGGTTCTGCCCCCTCATACCCTAATGGCATTAGGGTACGCTGTGCACTGTTGTCCACTACAGCCTTGGACTCTCTTGGGTCTGAAGAGCCAGGCCATCAAATCCATGCAATCCAGTAAACCCAGTTATCCATCTCCTCCACCTGGGTGGAGGTAGAACCCCTTATTCCTGGTTGGAGCATTCATTACCTGACTCCTGTAATTGCAAACCAGAAGTATCTTCAGCAGGTTCAGAAGCAGAATCAGCCCTTCTACTGCCTCTGGGGAACTGCTCGATGGCAACCAGCATATTACTCTTCCTGGATGAACTCTTTCATCGCAATTCCCACATGCAGACTTCTAGGTTTGAGGCAGGTGCACCATCTACTTCCTCATGTCTTCCCTGCAGTGGCACCAACAGAACCACACACGCCTGCAACCATGGTCCCCTTTCCCTTGAGCAGAGAAAAGCCAACTGCCTCTGCTGCTCTTGACAGATGAGATGGCAGCTTGCAGGGAAGAGAGGAAGACATTCCTGAGTTGCTAGACACAACTAACTATGTCCCACCCACACTCAAAAACTGATGCAGCACCCCCTCACAAATTAACTGCAGCATCCCCTGTCCCCTGCCCAAATAACTGCCATTCTCTTTGAGTCACTGGAGCTGTTGGGATAGTTTGTCCACAGCCAGACACAGGCCTGCAGATTGGGGAGATTTGCCAAAGCTGGCAGGCTGGTCTACCCACAGCTACTGCCTCCAGCCTGCCCCATTCTGGAGCATGGTCTACAACATCATTGTGTGCGGTCACAGGCCTCTGCCTGTGCTGATGTCATCCAGGTCACTGTGGAACACATTCACCACCACTAGTTACCTCAGACACTGGATACCTCCCTCAATGGAGTTCTACTTGCCTCAGTAGTTCACAAGAGCTTCCCTGAGGGGATACCTCACCTTCATGCTCAGCAGGAGCCACCTCCAGAGGCTGCAGACTGCTGCCCCTCTGCCAATCCCTCTACCAGTCCCCCAGCCCCTAGTGAGAGAGCCCAGCTGCTGGGATTCCTCACCCTCTCATTCCTGACTGTGGGATCCAGCTGAACAGGTATAACAACAACAGATTCAGCTGAGCCCACTCTAGTCAATTCATCATTAACTCAAACCCCTTGTACTCCACACCAGGCACCAAAATGGACTGTGAGAAACAGCAGGCCTTGATGCTGTGCAAGCACTGTTCAGCAATAGTGAAAACACTGGTGTGTTATCAACACTGTTTTAGTCACAAATTCAAAGCTCAGCACCATACAGGCTCCTATGAAGAAAATTAACTCCATCCCAGCCAGACCCAGTACAGGCTTTATTATGAATATTTTGTTCTGTGTCTTCACTAGTGGCATTTAGCAGGTATTTACAAGGTCATGTGAAACATCGTATCAAGCTAAAACACTTCAGCAACTTTAAATTACTCATATGAAACTTCACTGTAGGCTTTCTGATGACAAAACAGGATTGTGTATTTCTTATACTCCAATCCCTAAAGGTAGGTCCCCAGGACACACACCTGCAGTCAACACACCTTTCTTCAGACAAGCCTTTGTGTACAGTTGACTGTAAGCATTTCCTCAAGGCTAACCTCACATACCACACAAGGGCTAGAGGAGCAGAAAAGGTATCCATGTAGACACAATTCAGTAATGTGGTTCATTTCTATATTGACTTGTATAAGTTGAGGGCAACTTGACTGAAAGATATTTCATTATGTCAGCAGAACAGCAGAGGAGGACAAGATCAAAGTGAAGTAGCTTCACTGAAAAATGATGAATTAACCAAATGCTCATAACTTACTGCTGTTTGCAAGACAGTTTTTAAAAATTTAGATTTGCATGTTATATTTCACATCTTTACCCATATATGGAACAGATGATTATAACTAGTCACTGACAGCTAAACTTTAGCACATATTTCTAATTACATCCTAAATATCTAAATATCTTGAACAACAATGCTCTGACTTTAGTTGAAGCGTTAATATAAATGATACTTTAAAAGTTACTAAGACACTCGAGGAAGACGGACTTAGACATTTCAGCTCCAACATATCAGAAATTTCAACTCAATCCAGGCTGTAAACCATGAAAAACCTGAGGATAACAGTGCAATGAAACTTGTAAATGGTCCTTAACAAAAAAGTTGGGAAAAACAGTGTTTCAGTAGTTTTAAGCTTCACAGACACTTATTTTTAAATTAGAATTGCTTTTTACCTCTTTGTCAAGTACAGGTGGCTGAGAAGAACATCAACACAGTCATAAAAGAAGCAATGCATACAACTCCTAAAGCTGTTTTTCACAGAGAGCTCATGTCTAATGAGATGGGTGTCTGTTATCTCTTATAGTTAGAAAAAACCCACATACAAACTTATCAGAAAATTTCCTCTCTGTTACAATAGCATTGTTAAGCAAATACTGAAAATTATCATGAGGGAAAGAGTCCCCCTTCAGTGCGCCGAGGCTGTCAGGAACCATCCCAGAAGCAAGTAGCCCACTGCCTTGCTCCAAACTACTGCCACTAGGTACCAAGACTAAGTCCAACTCCTACAGAAGAGATAGAAACTGACTTCCTTGGTATTCAGCATTACCCTTCTGGCTAAATTCAGTGCTTTTAATTTCTACATGTTTGACTGGGCTTAATAAGGAAACAAGAACATTTTCATTGCTCCTCCATGTTATTCTGACCTGTTCAGTCTCACATACTAGGTGTTTAGCAAAGGTTTCACAGGCAGTAGAGCTCATTTAGCAGTTTATGACCCTGACATGGCAGAGCAACATTGCTCTCCACCCTCTCTAACCTCCCTCTACTTCAAGACAGTTGTGCAGGTCCTCCCTCCTCCTTTTGCCAGCACCACAGCTTCACCCTTCACCAAACCATTTAAATTAGAGACCACTACCTGCTTCCCTGTGCTGGTTTTGCTTTTCTGCAGAAATCAATGCAGTGAGGACCAGAGCAGGTACAAGGCAGGTGAGGGGAGCACACAACCAGAAGCCAGACTCCCCTTTCCTGGCGGTGTGGAGTCATTGCACCTCCTCATCTCTTGAATCTCCATCCTCAGACTCAGGCAGCTGGCCCTCACCCACCCAAAGCACAGTGTGTTTCAAGTCAGCACTGAGCTATCCTGAGATCCATTTTGGACCTATGAAACCCAAAGCAGTGAAAGATAAGTTTTTCATCCTTCTCCATGTCCCAGAACATAAAACACTTCTTTGTATTTCACATCTTTCCCTTCACTTCTGAAGCAGCATCAGCTCACCTAGAGGTTCCGAGTACATTAAAAAATAAATGTTTTGATGAAAGGCCTATTTGACCTCTGATGGATATTTCCCTTCCAATAATTCCCTTTTCCCAGTTGCAGTTCAGCTGAGGCTGCATTTGGTCTAAGTTGTTATTTATTGCTCAGCACCAATTCACTTAACAGGCGAGTTATTGACTATTGACTGACACCAAATGCAGTCTTATCCTTTTCTGTTATTCTTGCAGCCTGCGTAAACCATTTCAAGAGTACCACAGAAAGGAGTGCAGAAAGGGTGCTATTGCATAGCAGAGCATCTTGGCTCTCATTTACTTTGTGTTTGGAAATGAAACAATGATCAAACCAAGTCTGAATGCACAGCTCCTCATAAGAAATCAGTTCATAGCTAGAACTGGTCTTAGAGGTTTGTTTTCTGGAGGTCTGAAAAGCCCACGCAGTGTTGAGGGATCTTCCAGAGAGAATTCCTGCTCCAAGCATATTAACATTTAAAATCTGCTTTCAGGAAAAAATTACAACATGCAAAGTTTCAGGAAGCCAGCTATTTTTTTTCTGCCATGGATGGATCAACTATAATTGCAAGACAAGGTTCTCAAAGCAATAAGCAGCGAAGACATAAAAATAGTAGTGTCTGCAGGGTTAAGGTTAGTTAAAATTCTTTAAGCGGCTTTTATGAAGCATCAGCCTTCATTGTCTCTAACATACATGAAAATCATACACTTAAGAGTATTCACTGTTAGGAAGCTAGGTTTCAATTTTTTAGCTACTCTCTTTATTCACCTAGGGAAGATAAGTAGTGGTGTTGGCTAATGCAGGTCATATATTTGCAAGAGCTACCTGTGCATGTTGCATAACTCTAAATTCACAAAGCATCTTACTGAGTAGCTCAATAAAAACCGCTGCTCCAGGCTACAGCAATGGTCAAAAAAAATCTAATCAAACGCTTGGATGCCTAGAAAATGTGACAGAAAATATTGAAATTAGAATAATGTCCTCAGATCAATATTACTCTTTCAGAATATAAAGACTGAACAGTCTAGCTGCACAGAAAGGTGAAGTTTTAAGCTTCAGTTTTTACTTAGTCTACAGAAGGCATAGAGCTTACAGAAAAAAGTGCAAATTGATGGTGCCCTGATTTTAAAATTGCTTGGTCCCCTCATTACAGCAATCAGTGTGAATGTACACAAGGAACACAAACCCAAGGCTCTGTCAGCATCTGCAAGCTCTAGTCACGCTCTCAGTCTTACAGGCAGAACACTTTATGGCTCAAGCTGTCTGAAATAGATACTGTGGACAGCAGCACAAATACTGAATTTGTCAAGAGAGCTGACACTGCGTTCAGCACATCTGTAATTGCAATCTGGCCCCTACCAGAAGTAATTCCAAGCAACCACTTAGGAACAATATTTTTCTCCCCCTCCCTTTCTATTTTTAAAGAAACTCGGAGAAAGTCCCTTCAGATGACTCAGCGCTCCTCATTGCTGCATCCAGCCATACTGAGAAGCCGACCCATACGTGTACGCACAGCCCCACACAACTGGAAAATAGAGCAGCTAGTGCCCATGTTCCCACTGGATAAGTAGGGTCCTCTCAATCTCTGCTGTGGCACTTGATGAATAATTTCAGAAGGAAAAGTGTTTTGCTGCAGCAATCTGGTAAACCCCTTTCCCCATTGCAATCCCATTAGCGTCGTGCCTTCCCAAGGCTGCTGCACCACCAGGGAAATGCTAACTGCTTCACCAACCAGAAGGAACTACAGAGCTTATCAGAGAGTATAGATGCCTAGGCCATCACTTTCATTAAAATCACAAAATAAAAGCATTTACAACTACATTTATCAGCAGTCTCTGAAAGTGCAAAGAGGAAATGTCAGAAGCTTTTCTATCCAGAACCGCTTTTAGATGAATACACCATTTTCACTGAAGGAAGAAGAGTCTTAAAGGAAAAAGTACTGTTGCTATCGCACCTGGCTAGCACACAATACACATTTATCTGTTAAGATATGGTCAGGAGGGAATTTTGGTGTGGGTAACTTAATTGCCATGTTACTGACAGAAAGGCAATCCCAGGCTGTTAAGGCTCAGAACAGGTGCCAAAGACCTGCTAGCTATCAGTAAGTGCTTAAATCCTGCAGTACTCTGTGGCAGGTAGATGTGTTTGCTCAATTGAGGTTCTCAGTATAATAGCATTCAAATGGCAGCAGACCTTAAACATGTCCGTTCCTTTTAGGATAACATACAAAAAAAATCTGATACCTCAAACATAAAATCCCTGCTTCGCTTCAACCAGTGAAATTGTAATTTATAGCTTGCATATTTACATTCGTGCATTCTGAAACTTGATTTTATTATTATGCATCTTCACACTGGCTTTTGTTTAGAACTGCTTATTTACCACCCTACTGCATAAGATCAAAACTGAAGCTAAAGCAAAAGCTTGATCAAAGCTGAAGGTGTTTTGTAGACAACGACAAGAACACTTAGAGAATTAAAGAATTTAAGAAAGAATAAAGTTACCCAATTAAAGAAAACAAAAATGTATAAGCTAGAAAGTTGTTACCAGTTACAGTATTTTCTATTTGGATGGCATCCTGTTTTTTTCACCTTTATGAAATGAATTGCTGCCCTGGCCTATGCTGAACTGGGGCCACACTGCACACACTCAGATCCACAACTTCTTGTACCACAATTGCCACGCTTTCATACAAAAAGAAAATTAATATTTTTCAGGTAAATTTTTTTGCCAATGTCTTTATTTTTTAAACAAATACTACAAGTTTTTAAAGACAGAAATCAATGACTATATAATGAGTTTCAGTATAGCAATTCCAATGCCAAGAAGTAATTATGGTTTATTAGATTTTCTGTTTTACTGGAAATGCCCACACTGATGATAAATTGTTACACTACTTGGTCTGGATGCTAGACCACATCCAACATTAGAAGAAACAACAAGTTTAATTAGACTAGCTGTGACATGCCAATTCCTTGCATTCAATGGTACCATCTTCTCCATGAGAAAAAAGGAAATATCTGAAACTTTTGATTCCATACAGCTAATGAAATAAATTCAGGTTCAAATTTTTCCATAGACAATTTTTTAATACAAATTTAAAGTTTAAAAGTCTTAATTGCTACCTTTCAACCATATTTGCTCCCCAGTCATTTTAACTGTGTATCTTTTGTAATCATGGACAAGCATACTTGATTGACAAAGATATTCTCTAATCATTTTTGTGGCCTTATTTTGTTGGGAATATGGCATTAGCATCAGTGAGAAACACTGCAGCGCATACAAGTTGAGCACGCCTGAAGTAGTCACCTCTTCCACAACTTGCAGGCTCTTTCCCTTTGCTATAATGCAGAGATTCACTCAAAAGAAGGGGTAGAAATGAAAGGGATTGCTGTCGGCAACTGGGTGTGCTGGCTGTGCCAAGGCCAGCAGCACCCAGTCCCCCCACACCTCTCTGGTCACTGCACCACATGGCCCCTCTGGTGCGCTGCTCTCTCCAGTGCCTGTGCAGCAGTGGGTGCTGACCCACACCGGTGTCTGTGGGCAGGAATTTGGTTGTCCACCACACAGGTGGCTGCAGATTTTGGCTGCAGATATATCCTTCTCTCCCAGAACCTTACTGACACCAGAAGGTCACTGACCACTGCCAACAGAAATCTCAGGAGTGGCACAGTTCAACATTTGTTTAGAGGCTTTGAAGGGGGGGGAGAGAGGCACCCAGAGCACACACACATACATACCTTCATCTCTCCATTTTGAGGCAGCGCTGCCTTTCCAGGCTTGGCTCAGCCCCTCTTGCCAACTTCCCAAGGCCTGACCACACAAAGCTGCCTGAGAGGGGCTTATAAACCCCCCATCCCTCCCAATGCTCCCCTCACCTGTGCCACCCCAGCAAGCCCTGGTGCTACTGGAAATGGGTAACAACCCAGATGGGGTCAGCCCTGAGGGGGCAGCCATAAGCCCATCAGGGTGTTAGATGGCAGCAGCTTTTTAGGGATAACCAGGGAAGAAGAGCCCCAAGCTAGTCACAGCTGCAGGCATGTCTGCGAAAGAAGCATTGCTTTCCTAAACTTAATTCCCAAAGAAAGGGGATGTCTGAGAATCATCAAAGGACTGGGAAAAAAGGAAGGAAAAGTAAAAATAAAACCAATATCAACTTACAGCAGATGATGGGGAGGTAGTGACCTGCTGGAGGGCTGCTCCTGGCAGTGCCTGGGCTGCCAGCTCTCACATGCTCGCTTATCACCCTCTCTTTTTACACTTGCGACTAAAAGTTTGAGTGGCTTTAGTCAAGCCTTGTACCAGGTGTGCATGTCTGAGCGCTGGCTGCGGGGGCTTCTTGTGAGGAGAGGCCGGGCCTGCCCCGTGCCAGACACAGCCGGTTCCAGCCGGTTCCAGCTGGTTCCAGCTGGCTGTGCCATGGTCCTGCTACAGGGCACAGCTGAGCCCATCAGCAATGCAGGTGGCCCTTAAGAAAGGGCAAAACACCACAGAGGCAGTGAGGAGTGAGGAAAAAAGTGTGAGGAACAGCCCAGCAAGTGCCCAGGTCTGGGGAGGAGGAGGGGACAGGCATTTCCCTGCAGCCCATGAAGGGACCGTGGGGGAGCAGACACCCGCTCTGCATCCCATGGAGGACACCATGCCAGAGCAAGTGAACAGTCCCCAAAGGAGCTATGGTCGTGGAGAGCCCACGCTGGAGTGGGGGAAATGTGTCAGGAGAAAGGAGAGCAGAGGAGCTGTCATGGACTGGCTGCAACAGCCAATGTGTGCAAAGCATAACTTCAACGTGTCAAAATGGTGGATATCTTAATTCAATCCATTGACTGAATTATTTACAGCAACATTTGTTTTGTACCCCTCCTCCCTGCCATTAGAGACACACTGTTTAGGATTATTGGCCCTTCTGTCTTTACAGTGGGCCTTTATTCACTGCACCGCAGGCTGCAGTTCTGGCAAAATTCAAAATGGACAGGAGCCAGCTCAGAACGTGCTTGTATGGCAAACCGCTGAGGAGCACGTGCGTCATAGTGTTTTGGGGGATAGGAGTCTTTCCTCATATCAAAAACCCTGGCAGATTTCTAGGGAATTCACTGCTGTTAAACGATGCATTTCTGAGATTAGAGGTGAGAAACAGGTCATGCCATAAACTAGTCAAATTTAGTCAGAAACGTTTATCAGAAGATAGCTTCAGTCACAGAGGCTGAAATATTTCTCTCTAAACATCTTTAGTTCAGGGGACTTTTGCCGAATCTTTGGCCTGGCACCCAGAGCAGGGCTGATTTCCAAGCAGACATTGCCAGGATCCTTAGATCTAAGGCAGATCTGCCACAAGGCAGACTTCCTCTGCAGAGGGATGTTATCTCCAAGTCCTGTCAGCCTTTCCAAGACTTTTTCATTTCTGCCATACACTCACGAAAATGGCCTTCCAGCTCTGCAAGTTTGAAGCTCCACAAGTGCTGAATGGAGTTGGGCTCTGAGAGGTTCCAAATTCTTGCTGCAGAGGTGGGACTGAGGCTGGAAAGGAGCCTCCTTTACTTGGGTGTTTGGGTTTTTTCTTAGAATTTCCAGTTGGTAGGAAATTTTGAAAGTTTGCAGGTTTTCTTCACTTGGGATTGAAACTACATATTAAACCCACACAGGCAGAAAAAATCCTGGCAAATCTCTGCCTAATCGGTCCTTTAAACCTCAGCAGTGGAAATCCTATAGCCTTTTTCACTGCTGTTCAAATGGAAAAGAGAGGTGAAGAAAGAAGAAAATCCTTGCCCATGAACGCTTCACCAAGGGAGAGCGACAGACAAGCCAGTTGCCAGTCTGAGAAGCGTTGACTTGGGCTATATTTTAGCACACCATGATGTATTTTGAGCATCCTCACAGAATCAGAGCACCCTTGTGCTTAGCTAGCCCAGAAGTACAAACATCTTCCTAATGCCTATGTCCTCCTTGCTAAAATTTAAGTCCTGCAGTTCTTCCTTTACCTGTCATATCCCTGGAAACAGTTTCTTTCTCTTTGCAACGTTTTTCTCAGCTATATTTTAGGGCTGAGATCTTCCATCAATCCTCTCTCCTCTGCAGGGCGCAGATACAGCACCTCAGTCTTTGCTCATACATCTCACTTTCGGTAGCTCTGAACTCCCTTGGACAGGTCCACTTCATATTACTAAGGATGGCATTAAGTACACCAGTGAGACCTTCCCGGAGTGCTGTGTACACACCACTTCAAACATTTTAAATGCCACACTCCTGCTTGAATATTGCTGTATTTGCTATTTGGGGGTGGAAAAGAGGAGGTGCAAGTGTATGATGTTTGTGATTTCCCTGACATAGCAGAACAGCTGGAACATAACTCAGTGTGGGTCAAAGATCCTTTTTATAAGCATTGTTTGTCACCTGCTTTCCACTTTCTATAACAATTCCTTTTAAAATTTCAGGTCACTAAAAAGCTCACAGTTTAACATCCTACCACCTCTCCACAGCAGGATACTTTGTTCTTAAAATCCTTAAGGAACAGCCAAGCCTCCAGAGTACCTTTTCTCTGTAGATATGTTTCCCATGTGGAAATCTTACCAATTATTGGAGGGAATCAAAGTGTGCTGTCTTGAATTCATCTTCTTTATTATTTTCTCCCTCTTTGCCTTCCCAAGAACACTATCACTATCATTTCATGATCACAAAAGTGCCTTTCACCATCCTATTCTTAATAAGTCCCCTGTGCTGATCAGTTCAAAGCTAGCCAAGCCCTTCTCCCTGCTTTCTCTGCTTCTCTGTCCAAAGTTGTCTCCAGCTTACTTCTGCAAACTCAGTCTGTGTCCCTGAGCAGTCTGTTCCCTCCCATAAAGTGCCTCACCAATCCCAGTCCTCCCTTCAGATGATGCTACTTGTTTTTGTTGAGGTCCCATCCACCTGATGTGCTTACCTTGGCCCCTACCACTGACACCCTTATTCTTCATTCTTTCACATTTAACCAGGGACTTTAAATAGCTTCATTGCCTACTACTTTCTGGACCTCAGAGTAGTTACACAGCTCCTTTCTTGGTTCTTCCTCATTCCTCAACCCTCAATCCTCAAGGGTAGTATGCACATACCTAAGACACTTGTAAAAATGAACCTCAGTTTTTCTTCTTGTCCTTCCCAATGCTGTACCCTGACAATGCAAATTCACATCACCACCCCTCTTCCTCTCATGTCTTCGTCCAAGGATCAGTTTGTCAGTCCCAAATCTCATTTACTTGTTAGCAACTTTACAACAAAAGATACTCTTTCCAACATTTAGATTTTAGACCATCTTTTGATTTTCACATCACCTTTTTTCCATAGGCTGAATCACTCTACTCTAGGTATTTGATTTAAGAGGGCAGGTTCTCACAAAAGTGTTGTATAGCGATAAGCAAATAATCACAGTGTTTTGGAACCAGAAGAACATACATACTTTAGTAATTCCTGTTTTTTTAACATTGATGGAACAAGAACAGAAAACACCTATCTATATGTACATAGAGAGATTTTTGTGTATATATAAAGAGAGTTATAAATTTATGAATAAAAAAAATTGTTCATCATTGGAATCTATTCCCTTTAGTGCATTTTCGTTTGTCTTTATTATAGATGGCCTTTCTTTAGATCAAAGTCTAGCTTCCTGGAAGGACATTTTCATAATTTATTAGTTTAGAAAACAAAAACCAAAAATACTGCAAAACTTCACATACATATCACATGACACTTACTTTGAATACAAAGGACCAAATGCTGCTGATCTTGCAGCAGTAGAACACCCACTCAATGAAGTTATATTTTTGCTTAAGGAAGAATAGCAGGTTTCAGTCCAAAATTATATTTGTTTTGGTATTTAGAGATTTTTTTACTGCAGAATTTTACAAAGTGAAGATTTCAAGAACGCAAAGCTATGCAAGCATGTTAATCAACTTACAAGTGGACACATCTCTATCACAGAAAATCTGTTATCCCTTGAAGGTGAATAAGAAAAAAATTGTTTAACTAATGCTAGGAAAGCACCATGCAGCCCCAAGAATGTTAAGTGACCTAAGAGAAATGGGACAGAAAAGAGAGAGGAATGTGATGATCAGAAGTTAACTTTTAAGCCTCTGTAACACCTTCTTCTTCACTAATCTTTTTATTCATCATTCGAACTACATAGAAATCAGTTTCACAAATCATTTTTTGTAATTGAAATATTTATGCTTATCCTATGGCCCAGGTGATGCTGAAAACAGAAAAACTCTCCAAATCTCATGCTGCTGCTGAAACGTTACACACACTGAAGGCTACTTCTATCAAATAACCCAAAAGCCACTGCTCGATGTTGTTAATGGGGCTTTGTGTGACTGAGAGTCTCCAGGAGCCCCACGGAGCTGCTCCCCAGCTCTGCAGAGCATTTGCACACATGCTTCCCCGGCCACTCGGCTCAGACTGCTGCCACACCTTGCATGGTTCATGGCAAATGAGTTTACAAAACTTTCCTTGAAAGTTTCATGAATTACCAAGCTCTGGACAGTTTGCAGGACCAAGATGAGCACTGTAATTGCTGCAGAAGTCAGTGAGATCGAACTGTTGAGATTGACAGCAGCTGGGAATATCAGAGGATTTTTCTCTCATCGTTCAATAGGAAATATCTCTATGTATCTGCTCGGTAACCACAGGCATTATGTTGGGGCTTGGCAGACTGTACATCTTGGCCCAGACCAGAGAACAGAAAGCAAATCCTGGCAAGGACTGCAGGGCAGCATCAACGCAAGCCACATCCGCAGAGTTAATGAACTCAAGGAGTGAAGCTCTTAAAGGAATGAATATCCCAAAATTAATGAAATTTTTCATTTCATTAGGAAGTGAATACTCTTTCTTTTTATTCTACATCATTGAAACCATAAAGACAGCCCCTATGGAAAGGGAAGACTCATCTGAAAAACTGATTTCATCTTTACCCATTATCTTTCTAAAAGCAGCATCTTAGTGCCTGTGCTTTGAGTGTTCTCCAGAGAGCCAATGGGATTTCTTAATGGACTCTGTTCTGGGCTGTGGCAGGATGGCTCTGGCTTTTATTTCCTCGCATAGCTTCACCTAACATTATAAATGTAGCACTGCAGCTGAGGAAGGATGGAAGTTGTCTGTTATTGCCTTGCATGTGAGAATCTCTCTTTTTCAGTACATTTGGGTGACTTTCTTGCCAGAGAGCTCCAGTCCAAATTTCTGTGTAATATTTAAAACATAATTGTGTTTAACAAACCCAGCAAAAAGTGGCAAGCAATGCAACAGTGAGGTAAAGCCCAGACTTGTTTCCAAACAAACCCTGGACTAGTTGAGCCAGGCAGCTCTCAAGAGGTGCCCAAGGATGTGTCCAGCAGGATGGGGTGTCATGGAGAGCCGTGAGATGGCTGCAGGGGGTGAGCGGGGCCCTGGCAGGACCAGGGACTGCAAGAGGTAAGATTTAAGGGGAGTTTTGGCAGCCTCTGCACCTGCTTCCAGCACTGTTGGTCTCAGTGCCAGTCCCCATCCCCGGACCCCTCGCAGGAATGGGGAGGGCAGCCTGGCCCCACCATCCCTGGTCAGCAGTGTGGTTGGGCACATGCAGGATTCAGTGCTGGGATGAAAGATGGAGGCGAGAGTGGTTTCGCATCTGATTACAAAAGTCTGCAGGTCTAGCCTGGCCACTCATACTGTGAATAATTAAATACCACTCTGTTACCTCTCTATTAAGCCCAATACTTTTTGGTTAACTGAAGATGTCCACACTGGGTTTAAGACAACTGGTTGGGATGTGAAAGCATTGAGAGACTGCGAATCAGCTGCTTCACCTGGTAATTTGTTCCAGTGATTAATCATCCTCACTGCTAAAAACTGTGCTGGATTTCTCATTTGAATTTATTTGGCTTCAGCTTTCAGCTATTCATTCTTTTTACACCTTTTTTTTCCCTGAGCCACTTAACTCTATAGTAACCATTATTTTTTCCCTGTGGATTTCCACCATAATCAAGTTACCTTTCCGTCTCCTTTTTGATACTCTAAACAATTTAAATGCTTTAAGGCTGCCACTTTCAGATGGAGCCTAAACAATTCTGCAGCCTGAAATTCTGTGTACAGCTTTTTTTTCTATACCCCCAAGAGTGTTCTTCAACATCCTTTTTAAAATATCAGTCTCATTAAAATCAGATTAAAATGCATTTTGCCCAAATAAGCCCTGCCTCCCAAGTGATCTGCATGACTGTAATAGATTTCCCATTCCTCATGTTAGTTCTGGCTTTGCACCAGCCACAGGTTTATAATCCATGTTCTGATATTTACTTTGATGAAGTGCAGTAGTGCTGGGGGGCTACTCCTCTCCGCTGACCCCAGGGCCACCTGGGGCAGGTGGCAGCTCTGCCTGCAGTGCTGCAGCATTGCACATTCAGTAAGACCCCATGTGACACCTGCCTTTTTCCCAGCCTTATTCTGCAAAGCTGTGGCTTATCCCTCCTGTGACAGTGAGCTGAGGGACTGCCTGGGGTTGTACCTGACCCTGCAGAGTGCAGCTGGCTGGGTCGTGTGAGCTGAGGCCCCTGCACCCCTCTGGATCAGCTCCAGCCATCCCTTCTGTCTCACAAGAGCCGTTAGATGTATGCAGTACAATGGTATTTACACTCCTCTACATTTGTCGAGGTATTTTCTATGCAGGCAGCATAATAAATAAAACAAGCAAGGCACGCTACACACGGTTTTTGCTGATAGGTCTTTGGTGCAGTCAGAGCTCCCATTGCTGTATACCAATACCACTTCACCCATGAGATGTGAAATGAGCAATTGTAAAGCTGAGACCAACTTCAGCTGTTCAACATTTTAGAGATCTCCTTTTTTAAACCACCGTAGGTATCATATTTTTTCATCACAGTACCTTTACAGCTGCCTTATCTTTTTTTCTTTCCAGTAGTGTTGGTGTGTCCAGCTTGTTCAAGATTAAAAGCTCAGAAATAGTTCCTTGATTAATTTTACTAGCTTAGCTAAAATTGCTAATTACCACACGAGTGACACCAAGAAAACAAAGGCTGGGGAATGGCAGAGGGGTGGCAGCAAAAGCATTGCTCTCTGCCTCTGCCATCTCTCCTTCACCTCCACCACCTCATGCAATCCTGACTGTTGCGCCTGTGGCCGTGGTTTTTGCAGACCCAGTGGTGGCCGTGGCCACAAGCCTGACCTTCTAGACTTCAACTATGTAAAAGAGGAAATGTGGATTCCACACCCTAATGTCTCCGGAGCTGCAGTCATAATCCTGCTGTGGTTTGTATTTATAATTCAATGGAGTTTTGATTGTCTCTGGGGGAATTAAGGAAAATGGGGTTACGATGAAAGATTTGTTTATATTTTCAGAATGTGCCTTGTGAAATCCCTCCCAGGATTCACCTTTATGCATTCCTTGAGTCAGGAGTGAGTAATGTGAATTAGCTTCTACCTTTTATGGCATCTGCAGCTGAAGAATTAGAAACCAGAGCCAAAATAAATAATAAAAATAAAACAAGTGCCAGAAAGACACTATTGCCATTCTAAACAGAAGGCAGCTCCTGTAAATGGGAGTGCCAGGCAGAGCCTGCTGGGCTTCCTCAGGGAAATAACAGGACAGCATCTTTCCATCACTGAAATCATCTGGGGAAACAGCCTCTGTAGGAAGCTCTCTACAGCTCCTTGTTTCTCATGTTGTCTTAAGTTAGGTCAGCCATTACTCAGGGACCTGTCATAGCTTATAATTTGGCAAATAAAGAATTGTGTGTGCGCAGAGCCAAGTGGCTGGCAGAGAAGCAGGTAACAGCAAGTGTAAAAATGGGCAGTGGTGGCTGGTTTCTGGCCATGCACACCCTCCTTAGTGGTGCACAGGGGTTGACACTAAGTAAAGCCTGAGTTAATATTTAGGTTTTTATAACTAAAGATGATAGAAGGCTTCACCTGACCTTCTGGGAGGGAGGGAGTTAATGCTTTAGGAGTTATTTTTTTGGAGGCAAACTTAGTATCAGAGAAACCCTTGCCAAATGCCGAGGTTTTTTCCTTGCCTCTTTGCTGGCTGGTGTGACTACTATGTGGCACAGCACAGCAGGCATGTGGTCCATTGCTTCCACCGTGCAGGGAAAGCACAGGTACAGCGCCGGAGGATACATGATACAGCCAACTCAGCCCTCAGTATGGCAAGCAATTTTAAAGCAGATGGTCTGAAGTACCGTACAGTATTAACATATTTTAACTCTCTTTCTTTCCTTCCCTCCCTCTCCAACCACACATCTGTAATAATTTTACTGTTTTATTTGCTAATGGAGTTGAAGCAACCACGAGCAGCAGCTTTAATGCTCAATGAAATGCACCTCCCCTGGAGTGCTGAGCCTGTGAAACAGCACGGGGGAGCGCTGAGAGTCAGGTCGGTCTTTCTGTTAGTTACCTGTGCAGTAAACTTGACATCCACGGCTAGAAACATGTGGGCTAACAGATAATATATTTTCCTTTTCCCTATCACTTTGCAATAAAAGTCTGAACAGTTTAAATCTTTCAAATACCAATGAAACATATTTTTTTTAACAGTTTGGGAACTTCTTTCTGGTTTTATTCTTTTTCCCGGACAAGGACTCTTCTTCTGTCTGGTACTTACTGGAATTGATTTTTAATTCAAATTACTCCACCTCTAGGTCATCCTGTCAGCTTGAGAGGTGCAGCCATTACATTTCTGCCTTCTTAAGTTTGGAACATATTTTTCATTTTGCAGCTATAGAAATTAGTTCTCTTTGCTGCCAGAAGAGCAGCAGTTACAAGAAGTGCACATCTTGAGCAGCAGAAAAGCAAAAAGTGGCATTAAGCAAAGCCCTGGCAGAAAGCCTCGGGAGTGCACCAGTGCCCCACTGCTGTGTTTTGGGGCAGCACGTTTGTTTGTAGCTAATCAGGCCAAAACTCAGGGAGCTGGGATGGGGGAAGATGACTGTAGTGAGAGGGAAATGGGTCTGTAAAGGTGCAGCCACATTGCAGAGACAACGATTTGCTGTGATTTCCTTTTGGATACAATGATTGTATCAATACTTTGATGTGTTCAGGCAGATAGTTTCACTTCTTTATTTTTATTTTTATTTTAACCCAGTCCAGTTCAGATTTTCCATGAAAATCTGATTTTCATTTGGGATCAAAATTTCCATTTTCCATCAGTTCTGCTGAACTGATGAACTTGGAGTTTCTCCCTTTTTTGTGTTTTAATGTGGCCAGAGCACTGCCTCTCCAAATGCTGCATGTTTTCTCCTGTCTAGCTCCCATGTATTCTTCTGCCTCTGTGCATGCTGGTCACCTTTCACATTTTGGAAATTGCTTTAGATGCAAATAAATCGATTTGTGGCTCCACACTCAGGATTTTAAAAGTTACTAGAAAATTCAAAGTAACATATGACAGATCTGAGCCTTTGCTGCTGATTCACATAATTGTTTTTAGGGGGTTTGGTTTTCTCATTTTCTTCTTTTATTAACAGATATTCTCTTCTATTTTAAAGGCCCTCAAAATGTTAATTGTTTAAAATACCAAGCCTGATCATTCTTTATCCTCTCTATGTTTTTCTGCTTTTTCTTTCAGCAAGATCACCAACCAGTACACAGCACATTTAATTCACTCTGTAGACCTCAGTTATAGATTAGTAGACTGATTCCTTTCACACAGCATGCTGAGATTTAGAGCAATAGAAGTAAGCAGAAAACACTGAACTTTAAATAGGGGTTCAGATACAAAAACAAGGTACCCTGGCTTGGATAGTTTACAAAGAGCAGCTGGGCTGCAGGAACTGTCCATGTCCATGCTTTTAGCATGAGTCAAACAGGAGGATATTGATTTAGTTTTGTCTACAAGAGGGAAAGATGAGCAAAGTCCAGCTATCTGGTATTTCCTGTGGGCTCAGACCATGCACACAAACCATAGGCACAGGTCAGCTTGGGCATGGCATCTTCTTCATTTATGTTCCCATTTTGCTGCCCTTGGGTCCCACATTGTCATTGGCTCAGATGGAATATTTTGGATGAGCTATAGAGCATATTGTCTTAGTTGTGTTTTATCACTAAATATACATTTGTGCTTGAGCTTCCTGTAGGTTTCTAGGCAGGTGAGCTCTTCCAAGCTGAAACCAAATGAGGGGCTCTGAATGATCACCTGGAGGGTCCTGGCTCCAAAACATGGCTCCAACCACAAGCCCCAGAGCCCCAGGACACTCTGCCTAACTTAGAGCCATGGGCAAGTGTCTACACTTGAAAAGGGTAAATAGCTTGCCCTTCTCTCCTCAGTTATGCTTCCCAGACCCATTCACAAGGGCCAGAGCACAGTGAAGGAGAGGCCCCGGGGTAGCAGTTACACGTTACACAGGCATCAGCTTCTTCCTACTTAAGAGTTTATCTCTAAGTATTCAGAAATCACATGAAGAAATGGTTTTGGCCATTGAAAACTGCTGAATGTGGCCCAGTGAGCAGGCAGCAGAAATGAGGTTTTGCCCCTGCGTTTCTCCCCTGCTGCCTTCCCTGCTCCTCAGACACATCTGTAACGGAGCATTGGAAAATGAAGGGAGTTTCCTCACCCCCACAGGCGTGTTTGTGAGTCTCAAATAAAAGTTTTGCAAGACTTGCCCGGAAAGCACTAGAGAAATTCAACATCTCATCAGTGCTGGGGCACAGGCTGACTGAGGAGAGATGAGGCACAGCCCCAGGGCTGCCTCAGGGAAGGGTTTCTTGTGCCCTCATTCCTGTCTCTATCCATGTTGCAGCTCCAGCAAAGAGCCCTGGGACAAACACTACTTGGGCCTTTAATAATGCACAGCTTACAGCAAGCAAGACAGAAACCTTGTATGTGACATTTCCACTTCAAATGGTGTTTCTCCTCTGTTTTCTCCCTCAAGGTGAGGGGCAGAGGCAGGTTTAGCACTTCCCTGGTTGATAGCAAGATGGTTTAGCAATGGAGAGGGCCCAAGCACAAAGGCTCAACACCCAGTGCTGGGGACAGCCAGAGCAATGTCAAGTGGGGAGCATCCTGGGAAGGTGGTGCAGAGAGGTTTGGACCTGCTTTCTTCAGTTCTGCCAGTAATTCACCGCTCTTGTTTCAGTGTGAAAAGATTCAGTGTATCAGGCACTGGTGTCTTGTCATCTTAGGAGGCTACTCCATGCGGCAATGATATCAAGGGCTCCCTTCAGCTGCCTGAAGGGCTAGTGCCGTCTGTGGGTTGATTCGAGGGGATCTGAGACATCCTCAAGGCAGATGTGGCACAGGAGCCAGGGATACCCACCCAGCTGAAGGTGTAGCAGGGTGCTCTGTGGGGCATCTCAAATAGCACCAGATACCTATGTTGAAGCAGCTGATCTGAGCAGCCACACTGCAGATACCTGCTGCACCACTGGACCGTAACACGGGAGCACAGTTTTGAAAAAAGCACATTTTGTACCTTAACATCATTCAACAGTCATACTGGGATACAAATTACAGATCCAACTGATGACTTTGCCTGTGACTATTCCCAGGCAAGATCTTTCAGCTGGGCCATTTAAGGCCTGGTCTAGTTACTGCCTGCAAGACATTTCTTTTAGGATTTCAGCAATGGGCCTCGCTGCCAAGTGACATTTCTGAGCACTTTTTTCTAAGCTGAGACATTCTCTGATGATCAAGCTACCCTGTGAACAGTAATCCATTCAAAGACACAACCCTCCTTTTCTCTGAAATGTTGTCAATTTGTTCCTTTCTGAAGGAAAACAGCAAGAACTACAACATGATATACAGTTTATTGCTATTTTTGGACATATTATTTAAATGGATACCTGAACATATTCTACCTCTTGAAGTTTTTTATTCGATGGAATAATTTTCACTACTTAAGAAAATCTGCCTGTTGAACTGTGGGGTTTTTTCCTAGTTACTTAAACTCCAAATTAATTTCACTGTTAACTTTCCTGATATCCATTTGCTTAGTATGAATAAATGGCACAGAAGTCCTGTGACCTGTTCCCTGCTATAAAATACACACAGCTTCTTTGTAACATGGACCAACTCACTTCTGTATGGGTGAGGAGATATCCATAAGAGGATATTTCTGAGTGACTAAAAGTCAAAAGCCTTCACTAGCTGTCTCTAATTACCAGCACTGCACTTGGTCAGTGTAGAGCTAGGAAATAGGCAGATAATAAAGAAAAGGGGACTTAGCCAAGACACGTGGTCCCAGTTGAGGTCTTCCTTGAGCAAAGATTTCTTTTCATGCATTGCTTTCGAGATTGCCTTTTCAAGTGGGAAAAAAACAATGAAACTGCTTAGAGAAAAATCTAAAGGCACAATAGGGATTATTAAAGATGCCACACCCTGCCCATTGCTTGTACCTGCACCTGAGTCAGCCCATGCCATGGGCAGTGATATCAAATGCCACAGTCACTTCTTGGGATTTTCTGGGTGTTATTTCAGCTGGCTGTAGAGAGGGGAGTTCAGAGACAACTGTTTCAAATTCTGGAGGTGATCAGGTGTGAAGTTTGAGTCTGTTTCATAGCTGGGAGAGGGCAGAATAATATACCGCTTTCTGTATAATCCTGCATTATATAATTTTTCTATCTCATTCTGTCAGCTACAGCATCTCTCTTCATTATGACTGCAGCCCCAGAAATCCTCACTTTAAATCTTCCACCATCACTTTTCTTTATCATGTCTACACCAGGCTACGTGTTATTGTCTCTTTAAGTTTGCTAGGCAGGACTTTATCATGCCTTACATGGTCCTACACATCTCCTCTCATACTATTCTCTCATTTTATTTCACATCATTTATTTTGTATTTCCAGACAGTTGCCATTTCTGTCAGTCCCATTGTTTTACATTATCCTCCTGACGACTATATGATCCTCCTACTGATTACATTTCACTTTCTGCTTTCCCCAGTTCTTATATTTTACAACATTTTAACTTATTTTGCTGGCATGGTTTTGGTGTCAATTCACCAAATAATTCTTGCTGCCACCATCTGCTATTAAGATGGATTAGGTGACCATGTACCTTTGAGGACTTGAGTCCTAATTTACACTGGTTTTAAGGGGAAACAAGTAGCTCAGGATTGACCTGCTGGTTTGAGAGCCTTGAAGTCTTCCAAGGGTGCCTGGACTGGGCTGGGCAGTAGAAATCTGCAGTATCTTGAATAAAAAAAAGGATGAAAAGAGCAAAAACACATCATGTTTATTACAACAGTAACGATACCAGTCAGTATGTGTTGCCTTAGTCCAGATTTATAGCTGGGGTCTGTGAATGCCCCAGGGCTCAGCATGCAATCTCAAAGACACTCTATTTGCATGTACTCTGCATTCTATAAATAAAAGATGGAAGTGTCACAGAAGCATTTTAAAACACTCTGTTATTAAGCAGTTACCAGCAGATCTTGTGCTCTTCGGTCATTAGTCTTCTACAAGCTCTCTCTGTATGTTGTGACAAGCTGTAGATGTTCTAGTTTTGGTGCCAGACTGAAAACCAAAGCAAAAGAAAAAAAAAAGGAGGGGGAAAAAGTTATCTTTAAATCTGCGTGTCTTTAGATAAAATCCTGCCTGCAGACAGACCCAGCCTGGCAGGAATGATGGCTAAGCCCCATTTCCTTCTGTGAACAGCCACTTCACTGACAACGTTAGACATGCAGGCCTACGCACCAAGGGACACTGATGGTCCATGAAATTTGAGCCTGTATCAATGATACATTTAATTTCCCATCCTTCACTCCAGTTCCAGATAGGCATAATTCATAAAGGACAGGTTTTGCAGTTAGCAAACAGAAACAAAGCCGGTGTTAACACAAAAAGGCCAATTTTTTACCCAGACACTCTTTTTCCAAGGAGATTCAGGACCTGAGAGATGATTAAAGCAACACAAGATTATCACTCGGGCAGAAAGCATGGGGATATTCATTCCCTGCGAGGTGTAAACCACGCAGAGGAAAGAGTGAGACCTCCAAGGTCTCTGAGCAGGGCCCTCTCTCACACCTCTCTCTCCTTTTCGAGCTGTCTGCACGCTCCCCAGCCCAGCTAGCTCTTACCTTTGGCCAGGAGACACAGGACTGTCATTCTTGCAGCATATCTGCTTCCCCGAAAGCCCATGCGAGTGGGCTGACAACCAGCTCTCCCTCCCTCTTCCCTGACACCAGCAAGGTTGAAGCTTACAGCCCCTTTCACTGGCGCTGCCAGCCCAGAGGAGAAAACCAAGTGGCCCGGAGGGAGGTCCCTGCACCCTCGCTGATGGTTACCTGCCCCCTGAAGCTGACCACCCCTGTCCTCTAATTTGCTGTCCCTTTTTCTGCTGATTTCTCCCTTAACAGGATCTTCTGATTTCACTTCTGGGCATCACACAGGTTCATGTCAACTAGATAACCCAGGGATGCATGATGTATTTAACCACTACAGTCAGCTCTGTTACTTTTCACCCTCTAGAACATAACTTTTTTTTTTTTTAACAGAAGGCAGAGCATTGGCATGCAATGACCTCTTAGAGATGAGTAAATTTATAGCTCTCCCGCCCCTGCAAGGCAAAAGCAAAAATTTAATTTGCTTTCCTAAAGCAGGACTCTTCCCACTCCATTATGGTAGCACTTACCCACTGTCAGGGCCACACTGCACGGTGAGAAAGAAAGAAAAGCAATTCCACAGTCACAGGAAATAAAATAATTTGTGCTGTAAGGTACCTCGGTCATTAGGTAATTAATCTGAGTTAGTTTTGTGTTTGGGCTGGAACGGAAGGATGAGTCCTACCTCAATAAGAGCTGAATGTTTGTGTACCACAGATTTGTTGCCTGTGTCCGCAGACATTTCACCATTAAGGTTCACACCTAGCACCTACACAGGTAACAACAAACACAAGCCCATGTCTCACTTCCCCATTGGCTCTGCCAGGCTTGGTGACTCGATTGAGATCTTGCTCTTTACCAAGTGCCTTGAAGCCATAGCCCCAAAGTTGAGGTGCCAACAGGGAGATGGGCGAGCAGAAGGAAACTTGCCCCTAAGCACCCACCAGCAATCCCTCCGCTGCCATGTCCCATCTAGAGGGTTTCCATGGTCTGACACCTTCATGGCCTCCCTCTCTGGGGATAGGGCTGTAGCTGCCAGCTTTGGCCAAGCAGGTGGGTGTGCAGGGCTTGTGACCCCAAGGAAAAGCAGCTGAGCCTGAAAGCCAGGGGCTAGGCAAGTCCACCATGCAAATACCTTAGCAAGCTAAGCACCTTTTTGCAAGCACACCTGGGACTGAGTAAACATGACTTGTGAGCTAAATCCCATCCCTAAACCTGAGCTAAGCCCTGGAATTCCCAGAGCAGGTGATCACCAGCTGGGCTAGGCCACAGGGGCAGAGAGCTCTGACTCCCTGTTTCTGCAAAATGACAAAGCAAGAACTGATCTTCATTTAAGCAATTTCAGGAGCCTGTTTCCAAGGCAGCCCCATGAGCAGTTGCACAGAGAGGACTGCAGGATCAGCAGGCTGCAGCAAGTGGCAGGTGAGAGGGGAGAACGGGGGAGTTTGCAAACTGCCTTTGTGTTTCATACACATCTTCACACTTGGTTTTTTTCATGTGTCAGTAGAGGGTCCTACCACATGTGAAATTATCTGCACCCCCACAATCATTTTCCTGATTTACTGTTGGGTCATCCCAGAAAAAGCACCATCACAGATGAAGCTGTGAGTTTGAAATTCGCTGGCTTGGGCTTTTTGATTATTATTCTGTTTCCTCTGTGAGAGATGAGCTGCACTCCCAGCTCTGTGTTCTTTATTTGCAGGTGATTTTTACTTAACTGCGCTATTGATCCCAAGATGGATAGGAAGCCTGGCAGCTTAAGCTCTGTCCCCGAAGGTGTGAAAGCTTCATTAGATTTATGAAATTCTCCAGGACACACTGAGGCTCTGCAGTCCATCTAGAAAAAAGGCTTTACATTTTGCTCACGCTCCCATGATTTGTATTCCTTGTTGAATTATTGGGGGTTTATGTTTATTATTATTATTATTATTATTTAGACTTAAGGTTTCTCCTCTAGCTCAACTACAGGTGAAATGCAGTCAATTAATAGACGCAGAGAAGAGCAGTCCACCACCCCCATGAGTCTCAGATATCCCATCTTAACCTCATCCTAACGCTATAATCTTCCCTTCATGTTCTTTCTCTCTCGCAGGACAGATTTGGCATTTTCATCTGAGGGAATTAATGAGGCTTCAGGAGCTCCCATTGTTTTCGCCTGGGATAAACAAAAGAATCTTTAGAAATGGTCAGAAAAAAAGCAAGAAACAATGACCTAGAGTTTAAAGATGTATGCTGGTTTTGGCTGGGGTACAGTTAATTTTCTTCATAGTAGCTAGCATGGGGCTGTGTTTTGGATTTGTGCTGGAAACAGTGTTGATAATTCAGGGATGTTCTAGTTACTGCTGAGCAGTGCTTACACAGAGCCAAGGCCTTTTCTGCTTCTCACCCCACCCCACCAGCGAGTCGGCTGGGGGGACACAAGAAGTTGGGAGGGGACACAGCCGGGACAGCTGACCCCAACTGACCCAAGGGGTATTCCAGACCATATGATGTCATGCTCAGCATAGATACCCGGGGGAAGAAGAAGGAAGGGGGGACGTTCAGAGTGATGGCGTTTTTCTTCCCAGCTCACCGTTAGGCGTGACGGAGCCCTGCTTTCCTGGAGATGGCTGAACACCTGCCTGCCCATGGGAAGTGCTGAATGAATTCCTTGTTTTGCTTTGCTTGTGTGTGCAGCTTTTGCTTTACTTACTAAACTGTCTGTATCTCAACTCATGAGTTTTCTCATTTTACTCTTTGATTCTCTCCCCCATCCCACCATGGAGGGAGTGAGCAAGCAGCTGAGTGCTGCTTAGTTGCTGGCTGGGATTAAACCATGAAAAAATGGAAATTAAAAACTGGCAACTGGCTTTCCCTTCCGGCAGCAATGCTCAGAGGGAGCATCACCCAGCAGTGGGGACAGAGCTGCAAGGCAGCACACTGCACACCAGGTTTTGTGAAGCAATGCCGTACATGTAGTCCAGGGCAGCAGCTCCCCGGGACCCTGCTCCAGGTCTCTGAGCCGAGTGTGGGGTTTAGACCTCAGTTACCCATTTAAGAAAAGCAAAAGGACTGGCAGGATGAGCTACATCAATACGCTGCCACCTCCCCCGGCCCCAAAATGAAAAAGTTGCTGCTCTCATCACATCTCCAGCACCTGCCGAGTTCCCATGGAGGGCAAGACATCCCTGGGTTGTTTCAATGCCTCTTATTTAATGCAATAATTCTGGCTAAAGCGTTAGCAGGACAGCAATGGGATTGCTTAGGTCTAGCATTATTTAATACATTCCCTCACCATGTGGCTAGCGGAGTTAGTGGCAGATTCATGACATTTGTAGAAAGACTAATTCAGAAGCTGAGAAGTCCAAAGATGATAATGAAGTTAGACAGATATCAGCTAAATGAGAGAGGAAAAAGGCCACCTTGTATACATAGGAAATATAATCCAAAAGGTGGGATTTTTATTCAGAAAGAAAGTGAAGCTTGGAAAGCAGTAACACAGAAGTACTCCAAGAACAAGAACGGGCAATAAATAAAGTGTAAGCAGAAACTGGTAGATGTCACCAAACCATGACCGTGCCTCGAGGCTGTTTCATGGAATAGCTGCAGGCTCTGTTGCCCCACTAGAAATACAGGCAGGCAGTACAAACACTGCATGGATACACTGGCAGGATTGGGGAGGAGGATGGCAAGGACTGTTGAGGGGCAGCAAGAATGGTCTTGGAGGAGCTACACAGGAGACATGATAGCTACATGCTTGAAGATTTTGTAAAATGGGACTATCCAAAGAAATGCCAGCAGGTTTCAATACAGCTATGTGTGGAGGGAATGTAAAATAGCCAGCTGGAAGAGCAGAAAAACCTCCCTGACAGCCAGATCAATTTGTCTTTGAAGTCCTGCAGCTTCCAAGAAGCGGGGTGGGAGCATCATGCACCCATTTTGGGCCAGTGCGAGCCATCTCCCTGTGGGCACTGGTACCCAGGTACGGCCACAGCCCTGGCCCAGCTGCCTCCTTCAGGCTGCCACAGAGATAAACTCCCACCCTCCCAAGCCAATGCAGCTCTGGCTGTTTCCCACTTATCTCAAGATAAAATGAAAACATTCCTGTTTGCCCTTTTCCACAGTTTTGGTGAAGCTTCAGCATGAAAAACCCTTACAGAAATTGTATCTTCTTAGGCATTTCTAGTTTTTGTCCATAGCAGGAAAACATGCTTTTCTTCACAAGAAATAGGGATTGTCCTCACCATTAAATGGCTGTTTGGACTTCCATTATGTTTCCTACTTGCAAAAACCATTGGATATGGGCCTTTTTTTTAAGCTAGCTCTAGCAACAATAGTAGCAGTCGTAACGAAAATAGAGCTTTTAAAGACCCTTTACAGCTCTTTGATTTTCCTCATTTCTGCCCTTAGAGCATCAATGTTTTTGCTTGCTTGTTTTTTCAAGGAAGTATTTTTCAGGACTACTTCTGGTATGTTTTAAGGAGTCATTTCACAAGCAACATCCCCAGGTCACGGCAGTATCATTTTGTACAAGTATAGTTTTGTCTGTACCTGGTAGTACCCCAGGTACTGGGGGGTACTACCTGGGGTACAGGAATGACAACCCGGCCAGAGCGGTTGGATGCGAGATGTAGGATTAATGTGTGCCATCATCAGCCCTCAGAGGGCTGCAGCTAGGGTACCCTCACAAACCAAGCCCCTCATCCTCCCTTACAGTCACTTTTCAGGTGCAGTATAAGATGGCTCCTTTAGGATCAGATGAATTATGCCCCATTTCTCTCCCTTGCCTGCAAAGGGAGCTGGCATACGGCACCCCAATGTCCCAGCCCCGCTGCAGAGGGTGACACTGGAGCAGACAAATCTCCCCCATTGCATCCCCTTCGATGCAACCATACCCTCCTTCACACTGCGTGAGCCTACACAAGTCAATCAGTCCCAGTACAACTTTGTTTAACCACCAGTAAACAGCAGCAATGCACCGACGTCAAGCAGGCGGTGAGTGGGGATGATTTGTTACATGGAGAGTTCCTCGAGCTCCTCAGGCAAAAGGCAGTATCAGATGAGCAAAGTGTTACTGTAATTAAAACCCCTTTGACAAAAAACAATTGCAATAGGCAGTCCTGTGCTAAATGACTACTTTCAAAGGCAAGCCTCCGCGTGCAATTCTGGCTGACCTTTAAAGATTTTTTTCTGCTGTGCCGTTAATTTTCACTGGTCCCTTAGGTGGGCACTAAAGAGAGTCCTCACTTGCTTTGCACGCTGCAGTTCTGGGGTTATGGTGTTCCCAGACACCGCAGCCAAAGACCCGAGCAGGCTTATTTTCTTCAATGTCTATTTTTATACATTCTTTTAATCAAATATTTGGCTGCTGCAATCATCTTGATTAATGAATGTGAGCAGGACCCCTCCTTGTCCAATGACTGGGTCCTTCTCTTCATTTCACACCCACATCACACCATTCCCCCTTTAATATAGGAATGGATGTATATGGCATCTTGTCAGAATCTAATTTATTATTTCTATGAAATGCTAAAATTTATTTCTTCTTCTTGAGCTAGAATCTGAAATAGTGAATTATTTTCCTATAAGGTAGGCTACCTAAATGATTAAACCTGTGACCATGTTGTTTATTTAAGTATATTATTTTTTAAAGCTATTGAAAAAGGTCCACAGCTCTTCAAGACCATTTTTCAAGATCCTGCTTTATTTAAAAGCATAGCCCTCATAAAAACCTCTGAATGAAAACACTACACACATTTCAAAGCTGTCCAGGAGATATTTGGGCTGATATAATAATGCCCATGCATTACAGCTAATCAACAGAAATACTGCAGGGACAAAGAGAGGCCAGGCAGATTAAGGTCCTGCTTTGGAAAATCACATTGCAAGTAGCCACCGCTGCCCCAGAAAAGCTCACAGTAATTACAGCCCCACAAGAGGCGTAATAGGACATAATCTAGTGCAGTTTATGAAGTTCAAAGTCCACCTGTGGTGCATCACAATTCTACAAACAACTGTGGCAAACATTATACAGCTTTCCTTTGGGGACTAGTGAAAATTATACACATAGGGACTAGAAATCTATTAAGTTATTCAGCAGGTAATAATTCCTGCCAAATCAGGCAGTTATGTTAGCTGCTTATTAGCTGTATTAGATACCCGCAGACAGAAGGCATCCAACATTGTTCTGCGGCACAGCATTATCCTTTGATTTGTTTCAGGCCACTTGTATTTGTCACCCCCAGCCCTAGCCCCAAGGAAGCCACCACCTGAAATAAGTTAGCTGTAGGCTTCGGCTCTCTAAATTGATCTTTGTGAATTAAGGCAGTACAAGCTGTGGGCTGAATTACACCCAGCTGTCTACAGGGTTGTTTTAAGAGAAGATTGTACTTTAAATTCAGGTGACCCAAGGAAGGGATGAGGAAGTTTTACTGTTGCAGTACACTGTATCTTGAAGGCTTTGTGGTCTTTGCCAAACCAGTGCTGCACAATGAACGCATACAGATGAATGACCCAAGTGGTATTAGCATTTGTATCTGACATTAGACTTAACAGATGAAATAGCCTTTGCTCCTGCAAGATAAGAGTAGAGAAGATGCATCAATAGATATTTTATAGACATAAAAGGTAAAAATTAGATTTCTCTTAGTTATGTGGCTCCTTGACCAATTATTGTGTAGTAATCTTGGGCAGCAATCTAACTTAAATTTCTATTTTACTGTTACTATTTTATAGCCACTAAGAACAAAGACAGCCAGTTCCCTCCCCTCCTTTCCTCCTGATTGCCTTCATGGTTTTACTGTGGAGCTGCTTATCTGAAACTCCATCTCGAATTCAGCTGACCCAGGAGTACCTTGGGCTCATTTGGTACCTCAGGTGAGTTACTCATCTACTTCGTGTCTGGAAGCTGTGCTTTACCCACTGGTGGGAGGGCAGAGTGGCAAGCATGAGGGACCTGGGGGAGCTCTCCTTTATCACTGGCATGTATCGCTGGCAAGGTTCCCTAGTTTTTTAGTTAAAATTTTCATCAAAAGTGCCAATGAGAACAGATGAAGTGCTGGTGCCAGCGATGCAATCTCCTTAGACAGATTTGCTTTGTAAAAATCTAAACCCCAGTTGTGATGCAGCATAAGAGATACTACAGAAATTTCTAGCAGTGCTGCTGGGACATGGGAAAACGTGCTGCTCTTATTGGGGAAATACGAATTTCTTGGGACCCCTGAAGATATGCAGTGCCACTATCCAGCCTCTGCACTGAATGACCAAAAAGTAAAACAAACCAAAAAAGTCAACCAAAAATCCTACTGAAAAACCTCAGAAAGAACCGATGACCTGGTTTGGGCTTTTCCCAAAATGCTGGCTTTTCTCAGCATTTCCTCCCAAAAGACCTCAAGGTGCTGTTCGATACCAGGGCCAGGGCACACACTGAAGCAAGGAGCAGGTCTCTGCTGTCACACGTGCAGGATGAAGCTCCCGTCGACCGTCTGGGCATTTCCAGCCACAGGTCCCTGTGCAGAGGCAGCAAAGCAGCAGGTCCTCCGGCAGACCCTGCTGGAGCCATGGGCTGGGTGAGGGGAGGAGGATGGGAGTGAGGGGAGGAGAATGGAGGCATGCAGCCACCCCCAAGGAAAGCCCCCAGGCACACAGGGTGTAACCCCTGGGGCTAAGAGCCGTCCATGCTGCAGGATTAGCATCCCCACTCATGTATAAAGAGCTCAGGCATGTCACTACCATAAATGATCCAGTCCTCTATCACGTGACTTACTCAAAAAACATACTGGATTTTAATTATCACCTTATTTTTATGTAATAGCTAAAAAATTATTGTAGAGAGGCACCATGCAAATAAACATTATGCAGTAAGTCATAGAAGACTTGCACTCGTCATGTAAAGACCTGGCTGTTAAATGGTCTTTTCCATCACATCTTAATTTTTTAATTTAAAAGGGTGGATATAGAGTTATTAGAGTCACTGCTTTCTAAAGTGTAATATACATTATTAGCTTCATGGTGTGTGATCCAGCCATGAATGAGTCAAATGTCCTTTCACTTCAATACTGCCTGTACACAGTTTTGTTTTCATATCAATATAAAGACAATATTGAAAAGTCAGTTTTGTTTACCTAGTTAACATGCATTTTATATGCTCACTTAAGCCAGCACGCTATTTCAGAGGCAAGCCAAAGCTGTTACTAAGACAAGCGCAAGTACTATAGAAAAACTTAATTCAGTTTTTATGTCTTTGCAGTTGCGTCTTATTTTATGCTCTCCTGCTCCTTTTTTATTCCCCATGTGAAGTGTCGAGCACCATTGCTCTGCTGAAATACTGACACTTCCAGTTATAACCTCATTGCAGTGGAAAAGGCAAAAGCCCCAAGAAGATGGCTCTGGCTCTCACTAGCAAAGTGCTGGGCAAGAGGGTGGAAGGTGATGCAAGTCACTGGCCTGGGCCAGTGGTGCCACACTAACATGCTGTCCAAAAGCTGGAGGCATGCGGTTTGAAGCAAGGAGTCTCCTGGCTGCGCAGCCCCTGCCTTCTGCTTCCTCAGCAGGTATTGATCATTTCCCAGGTGTTGGAAAAGTGTCTTTCTTGATCTACCATACCACTCGGGTGAGCAGGAGCCCCTGTACCATTATTACCTTCCTCTTTATGTGTGGGTATTTGTTCCCCACCTTCAGGACGGTCTCTGGGAATTTCCCAGTCCCCCTCTTCTCTCCTCCACTGCTAAATGCACCCAAAACAAAATATGTGACGTTAACTCTGTGCTGAGGCAGGATTAAAAGAAAACCCAACCCAGTACTCGATGTGAATAGGGGCTTAAAGGTGAAGAGAGACAATCCCAGGGGCTCCCATCCACTTTGCCAAAAGAGAGAGGAGCTATCTCTGCCCCAGATCAGGGGTAAGTCACCTACAGAGAGTCTCCAGCGTCTGGTGTGTGCTGCTCCCCCTCCAACCAAACCCAAGCTGATTGCTCAGCTGGCATCTTTAAAATCCTCTTAAGTGCCCCTCGCCGTTTGCACAGACACCACTTTCTGAAGGCCGTATGGCAGATATCTGCACATGCCTTGCTCCCAGAAAAGGAAATTCTCTGATTTCAAATGTTATCCATCCCTAAAAATAAAGTTTTCATAATGGAGGAAGATAAATCCTGCATTTTAATTAATTGCCCTGAAGTTTTCCAATTATAAAAAAATAAAGTAATTTTTCCTTAGGGAAGAGAGCAAAAGAAGCAGCAAAGTGATTTTCATTACTTTTTTGCTTTAGCTGCACTAGCAGGAAGACAGGGGTCACGCTTACAAGGAGCCTCAGGGGACTTGTGGCAGCCCTATGGCCAACAGTCCTGCTGCAGCATCAGCAGCACCTCCTCCACCTAGATCAGGGCTGAATCCGCTGGGAGCAGCCAGTGCTGCCCACCAGAGAGAGGAAAATCCTGCAGCTATAATCAGAAAGGTGCAAGTGTTTTCTGCCAACAGAATTTCAGATTTCCAGTATGTTTTGAATGAAACTTTTAACAGCAATTTTTTTTTTTTCCGGTGAGTATTCCCTCAGTTTTTATTTAAGCCACTCTAACTCACTTAAGTGAGTTCCTAACACCAACCTCTCCTAACGACCAAGAATTGCATGAAAATTAATGAATTGTTACTTGGCCATGCATTTAACAAAATTAAATTCCACTCCTAAGGACCAACAGCCTGCATACATAGCAGAAAGCATGGCTTTGGTCAGGAAAGCTGGCGGGCAAGATGCTCGGATGGGCTGAGGAGTGAGAGAGTAAAGCTGCCCCTTCTTCCCAGGCTGGCCCCGGGCTCCTGCCTGCATCCATCTGCAGGATTCAGCCCGGTGCAACTTCTTAACCTTGCTTTGACTGCTGGGGGGGCAAACAGTTTTCTCATTTGAAGGATATTTAACCTTTTGGGTGAAAGCCAGGGGTCCAGGCTGCACATGGGGGCTGTGGCTGGGAAAACTGTGGAAAGCCCAGCTACCATGCTGAAATGGGGAGCGCTGGAGCCGTGCAGCTGCATGGCTGTCGATTCAAAGCCCACTTCACTGCATACCAACCTCTCTATCTACACAAGCCCTAGGTATATTTTATCTGTCCTTCTAACACCCACTTTTACATGTTTAAACTTTCAGAGCATTGGAAAATACCGTGTCATTCAGTTTCTCTAAGAGACTGGAAAAGCCTCCGCTGCATTTCTCGTTAGGGTTGGACTGGGTCACAGCGTGTGATCTCTGACAGCCACTACCTGGAGAAAGTATTGAATAGCCCTGCTATTCAGCAGGATTTTCAGGGGGGATAGGAGGCAGGGAGCAGGCGTGACGGGGAACACTGCATACAGCCAGTACGCCTGGCCGGTGACCATGGCCTGGACCTCCCCACAAACGGCACAGAGCCCCCGGTCGTCACCACTGTCTCCAGTTTCTCAGCCTGGTGCTCAGCTCTGGTGCCATTGCCACAGCAAACCCTCCCTGCTCATTAAGGGACTGATGGGCACACAGGAAAAGGAAAAAGAAAAAAGGAGAACACAAAGAAAGGCATTTGCAGAGTGCTACAAAATGAGACATCGACCCCACAGGTTGTGGAGCATTGTCTCCTATCATCCCTTCGATCATTAATTTTGACCTATTTAGCTCTGTAGGGCAAAGACGATAAATGAGAAAGCTTTTCCCTAGGTACTACAAAAGAAGGAGAGGGAGCGAGGGACTGTAGGTATTTAACGGGCAGTATTTGAGCTATCAGAGAGCAGCCGGTACTGCAGTTTCCCAATGCACAAGCTCAGTTGCTTTTGCCAGTGCAGCACGTCCGTGTAGTGAGGAGATGAATTACCAAGTGACTGAGTCCACAGGATAAACCCCTGTGGGCACCCAGAACCACCAGTATCACCCAGGGAAATGAACGGGCTGCAGCTTTGTCAGCACCACATCCCTGCAGCTCCTGTTTGCCCACTCTGTAACCCACATTCAGCCCCTCCAGCTCAGGTCCCGAGGCATCAGGCATTCTCACCCTAACCATGGAGACAGGCCCCCCTTCATCTCACTGACAGATTTCAGCAACTTCCAGGGTGCTGCAGGGAGCTGTGTCCTGCAGGAGGACCTACAGGGTGAGCAGGGGAAAGGGGAGCCAAAGGACAATCAGTTGGCTGCGATGGCACAGATATAGCAAAATCATACCCCACTTCAAGGTGCTTCATAGCTGAGAGAAGGTGTATTTTTCCAGTTTTGAACCTTGCTGTCAGCTTGCACAGTTGGGCAAATAAAGCCACGTTTGACATTTTGTAAGTCAGATGAGTTAATGGAGGTGACAGAGGAGCAGAAGGTTGTCAGGTCATGACTTTAATAAAATCAAAGTGCATTAGGCAATAATTAGAGAAGGAGTTCTAAAAATACTCAGAGGTCCATTAAAGGCGAGAGGCGCACACGGCTGCTGCCCCAGCCCAGGACCACTTCCAGGGCATTTGCTCAGGCTGAGCACTGTGACTACACCCAAACAGCCTGGTTATGGCTTAGGTCCCCAAAAGAGGGCTGCAGGGTGAAGACTGTTTTGGCACATGGCTCCTTAATGCCACATTTCTTGTTGAGTGAGTCCTAATGTATTTTTGTAGGCCTCTGACCCTCCTGCCCTCCCCTGTGACTCCAGTGCCTTTTCTCCAGGTTGGCTACCAAGTCTGTGTGACCACAGCTGGGCAAGCTCAGCTGCTCGGGGACCACCAGCGCTGGCTCCCCCTCACCGTGTCTCCTCCCTTAGCTGTGGCTTTGCAGCAGCTATGGCAGCAAGCGCCTAGAACAGATTCAAAAGTGATGGGCAGGGAGATACCTACCCATCTCACTCACGACATCCTTTCCAGCCAAAAAAACCTGAGCTGGCTTAGTTTGGACGTATTGACGCCACACCGTGCTGCTTGCATTTGGGGGAGGCTTAGCCCGGTTCCCGCTGCCCACCTGCCCCAGGGTTTGAGCATCCCACCCTGCCTGCGGGATGAGCGTGCAGGCAGGCTGGTGCTTCCCAGCCCACGGGAGGTTCTCTGCAGCCTACGCAAACCTGGGAAGCCTCACAGCTGTCCCACAACACTTCTCAGGCGTTCAGAGAGGATATTTAGTCAAAAGCAGAACAAAAGTAGAAATGAAAGGTTCCCCACCATCGCTCGTCAACCTGAATTGAGAAGCAAGCGGTCAGGATCTGGGCCCAGGAGTGCCCTAACCCCAATCTGGGGGCTGCGCTGGGGATGGATGCTGGCAGGAAATTTGATTGAGCGCCAGAAAAACCTTGCTGATGGAAACATCGTGCTGATGATAAACTTCTGCAAAAACATTCCTCTTTTACAAACCAGCTCTCAGGTAAAAGCAAGTTTTGCTCAGAAACCCCTGATGAGCTATGCTGACAACATTGCTGTGACATCCATGCAGCAAGTATCATCACATTAGGGTAATATTATCATTATCTACACTTTGTGGATGACAAGTACAACAAGCTAATGGCACCTAGTTACAACAAGTCTCTATCAAGACTCAGAGCAGAGCTCTGCCTAGCTTTATCTCTGCTTGTGAGTAGATTGATCTTACAAGACATCAGCATTGCCCACAGCATCCCCAGGCTGTCTCCTGTGCACCCCCCATGACCAGGTGCAGGGAAAGGTTGAATTAATTCAGATGTGAATTGCAATGAGAGTACAAAAACCTCCTTATGGTTGTCTCCTGAAGTGGCTTCACATACTGCATGTGACATCACCCCACACATTGATTCCCCTCCAATGCATCTCTGACACCCCCTGCGCTGAAGGACCCTGTCCAGCTCAGCATCCATAGGTAATCTCACATCACTTCTGGTGGTTGGAGCATCGTGCAGGCATCTAAGCACACACAACTGCAGGGAAACACTGATTTTTTTTTTGGCTCCAAATAGGAAGACAAGTCTCTAATCTTCCTCACTTTGATGTGACTAGAAGGTGTCAGCCTTTCCATGAAGGTTTGCCATCAGATGCTTTCAGTTAGATGCTTTTTTCCAGGCAGGTTGTGCCAAAGGGTTTTCCAGGCTGCAGCGATGCAGGATTTCTTGTGGGAAAGTGCCATCCCGTGGCTAAGTGTGAAACCCTGCCTGCATCATGCCTGCAAACTCACGCCAGGCAAAGCTTCCTCAGACAACTCTAATGTAACTAGTAAATGTATATTTAAGCGCAGCCATGCCACAATAAGGCCAATTGCCCACCTCCCACCCCCACAGTGTTTCAGCAGCAAATCCGCATTATAGCAGACTCTTGCACCTTCCTTGTTTCCTGGGAGTTTTACCGGATGCTTCATATTTGTTATCTGTTAGGGCTTCAGGGGTTTTCACCTCAGACCAGAGCCACTGCTGACAGACCCCTTGCCACCCCATGGGCAGTAGCACCCAGCCTCAGGGCTCTGCTGGGATGGGGAGAGTTCTGATACGCCTGCCCAGATATGCAAAGCTAGACACATTTTTGCCTTCCCAACTCAAGCCAATTTAGAAACTCCTCCTCTGGGCACCCAGCACAGCTCAGGAAATACATAATCTTCAGAAGAGCCAGACTGTCATCGCCTTGAATCACTAAATTTTAGGTATCAGTACATCAAAAATACCTCTCATAAGACATGATACCTCTACACTGCTGCAGAGTATTGAGCCCACATCTACAGGATTTCCATCTGAAAGGACATCAAGAGAACATCTTAATCTGACCTCCATGTTTATTTAAACCTTGAACCTACCTACACTAGGAACGTTTCAACAAGCAAAACGCACTAAACCACAAGAAAAATGAACAGCACAGACACAGCAGGATTCGGCAAAGCCTCTATCTGAGGCTGCCAGGACTCCTTAAAACACCAAATTTCTGGCAACGCTTTACGGCAGAGAGAGCCAGCACTCAGCGTATGTGACAAAAAGAGGGTGGAGGTTAGCTGGGAGGGCAAGGAGGAGCAGGGTCCAGCTGTGTAAGCAGGAGGAGGGCTCTGCAGCTCCGGGATGGGAGCTGCGGCTGAAGTACCAGCAGCAGATGCAGGTAGGACTGCGGAGCTGCTCCTGCCATCCATGCATTTCACACCTCAAGCAGAACAGCAGCAGCAGTGAATGGAGTAACTGTGGGTTGTAACTGCTCTTGCACTCCCAAGCTTTTAGATTCTGCCTTGTGGGGGTCTTTGGGTCCCTGAGGATCTGCCTAGGTTCATCCATCCGCATGGGCAGTGCCAAGCTGAGGCCCCCGAAGGCAGCAAGCAGAGCAGGGAGCCACTCACCCCAGGCAGCCGGGGAAGGGCAGAAGGAAGAGTTGGTCCCCCAGTTCACTAGTGAAAAGGGATTAAGCACCCAACTCAAAACCAAGGGAGATGCAAGCCTGGACTCCAAATCGTGAGGTATAAGCTTTCTCCCAGGATTAGTCACCCAAACAACAGGACCTGGGAGAAAACTTACCATATAGCTTAGTAGCCAGGGCATTTAGCTGGGACGGAGAGATGCTTTTAAGCCCCTGCTCCAGTTAATATTTATTTATAAAAATCAGAACAACTTCAACAAGATGTTAAAAAAGATTTGTCCTGGATGCCCACGAAGCAGGGCATCTTCCAGGCTTTGGAAAAGTGCTGGTCTGCCTTTCAAACGATACACATTTCCTGATCTTTCTTTTAGTTCATGAAAAGAAGAAAAACAAACAAAAAAACCCCCCACTTTTCTCAAACGTATCAGTGTTACATGTTCTATATCAAGCTGTATTAGGTTTCTGTGGCAAGGTTTTGGTAGCGGGGGAGGGTTTGCAGGGGTGGCTTCTGAGGAAAAGTTGCTAGAAGCTTCCCCTTTGTCTGACAGAGCCAATACCAGCTGGCTCTAAGACAGACCCGCTGCTGGCCAAGGCCGAGCCAATCGGCGATAGTGGTAGCGCCTCTGTGATAACATATTTAAGAAGGAAAAAAAGTTGTGGGGGTCAGTAATGGCAGACGGAGAGAGGAGTGAGAACATGTAAGAGAAACAACCCTGCAGACCCCAAAGTCAGTGAAGAAGGGGGAGGAGGTGCTCCAGGCACCAGAGCAGATTCCCCTGCAGCCCCTGGTGAAGACCATGGTGAGGCAGGCTGTCCCCCTGCAGCCCATGGAGGTCCACGGTGGAGCAGATATCCACCTACAGCCCGGGGAGGACCCCACGCTGGAGCAGGTGGATGCCCGAAGGAGGCTGTGACCCCATGGGAAGCCCGCGCTGGAGCAGGCTCCTGGCAGGACCTGCAGATCTGTGGAGAGAGGAGCCCACGGAGCAGGTTTTCTGGCAGACTTGTAACTCCGCGGGGGACCCACGCTGGAGCAGTTTGCTCCTGAAGGACTGCACAGCATGGAAGGAACCCCACGCTGGAACAGGGGAAGAGTGTGAGGAGTCCTGCCCCTGAGGAGGGTGAAGCGGCAGAAACAACTTGTGATGAACTGACCCCAACCCCCATTCCCCATGGGGGGGTAGGTAGAGAATCCAGGAGTGAAGTTGCACCTGTGAAGAAGGGAGGGGTGGAGGGAAGGTGTTGTGAGATTTGATTTTACTTCCCATTACCCTACTCTGGTTGATTGGCAATAAATTAAGTTCATTTTTCCCCAAGTTGAGTCTGTTTTGCCCGTGACGGTAATTGGTTAAGCGATCTTTCCCTGTCCTTATCTCAACCTGGGAGCCCTTTGTTATATTTTCTCTCCCCTGTCCAGCTGAAGGGGGGAGTGAGAACAGCTTTGGTGGGCACCTGGCATCCAGCCAGGGTCAACCCATCTCACAAGCACCTCTTCACTTGTTATAAACTCATTATTATATTGTCTGGGTCTCTCTCCAGCACTAAAAGCATTTGCACTAAAAACCCTACAAGTTTGGGGACAGAAACTGCAGCCACTCTGCACATTACGGTGAATAAGAGCAGACAAGGTGGCTTTCCAAACCACTGTGGTAAAACAGAAAACCCATGAAACATCTTGAACCTTCATCCAAAACATTATGCACAGGTCTGCCTCTAGTCCAGCTTCAGGAAAGATACAGAAAGGTGTTTGCCAGTTTTAGTAACACCACTTATGAAAGGTAGCTATGAAAGACATCCAAGTAACGCACACTACAATTACCAGAAAATTTATATAATCTATACAATACGGGAAAAAGCAGCTAGGGTAGCGAGAGCAAAATTCCATAAATTGCCATCTATCCACTGGTATGGGGATTCACAAGAGAGCAGTACACCCAACGCACAGGGCATCGCTTCTTGTGCGGGTGAGGCACACCTACAGCTAGCACAGGTCAGGCTGTGCCCTGCCTTTGGTAATCAAGTTTTTGATAAAAATTTTAAGAGACGAAAGTCACATCTGCAGTATCCACACAGGACCTGGGCAGCTCTGTGCTGTTTGGAAGAGGAAACTCAAAGGCTTATACTAGAACAGGGAGGGTGACTGGCACTTGGAGCAGACTATTCCAGCACTTGCTTCTGCAGGGGAAAGTAACAAAAAATTAATTAAGTGATAACAACTCACATATTTCTCTTAATTTTACTGCCACAAAAGTTTCACAAAAAATTTCATCCTACACAAAAAATGACGTGGTTATCAGGCAGTAAAACAGTACTATCCCACCAGCTGGCAGCAGGAGCACATGCAGCTCAGCGTGCCCAGCAGTTGCCTGTGGTCAGCTTTTCAAGTAATAACTTATTCATCCCAACAGTACCCTAATGTTTGGTCATAAATGTTTTCACAAAATGAAGAGACAAGCTTAAATGGAGTTGGCAGTGACCTTTGATTTATTCTAAGTTCAGCTGCATGAAAACACAAGCTTTTAACCATGCAGAGCCAATTAAACCTAGAGTCCTACTTTGTTTAGCAGAATAAAATCAAACTCCTAGAGATCAGAAAAGCAAGCCAAGTTCAGGCCAGCCAGTCTGCAACTTTTTAGTGCTCCTTGCAATTTTCTGTGCAGAAGTAGCATGGCTTCGGGTCACCCAGCAGTCACCAGGACAATGAAAGTATGAGTCTCCTTTGTAACATCAGTCCCATTAAATCCTCCATTACACAGCAAGAATAGCAACTGGGTGGTACATTTGATGATTAAGAAGAAACACCAACATAAGATTTTTTGCCACCTCGTGTTTCTACAAGTGTTTTGGATGCTTCCAGCCCAGTCGCCCACCGTGTCCCACAGCCACAGCTATGCCCTGGCTGCAGCCAGCTCGGCACTGGGAGGGGAAGGGAGTTACAACTGCATGCTGCATCCATCCCTAGCCAGGTTGTCCATTTGCACTTCTTTATCAAAGAAACATGGAAAGACTAGGTAAAGGATTTTGTGTATTCTTGGGATGTTAATTACCAACACAACAGGATGTGGAAACCAAGACATTAAAAAAAAAAAGCTAAAAGGGTGCAAATTGTAATTGCCTTCTTTATGTAATCTCCCCAGTAACGAGCCTTAGAAGAAAAAAAAAATCATTTAACTCTAACCTTTTATTTTTCTTTTTTTTGTTTTGTTTTTTAAAACACTTGCCTTCCCAATTAACCTTTTGGATGCTTTAAACCCAACCCAGCACAGAACAACAACAGGAGGTACAAGTTTAAGGAGAGCAGAGGGTTTTCTGAAATTGCCTTTTATTAACATTGTATGGTGTCTTACATGAGCCCTGAGATGACCTACCCACAGGCTGCTCAGCCCCTCCACCAGCAGCAGCAGCTCACATTCAGATCTGGTGTTACAGGTGCAGAACACCGATGTGAACCATTCCCGAAGAGTTACTCCCAGCATACAAGACTGTAACTGAGTATTGTATCTGGTGTGCTTAAGTATTGATGACTCTCTGTTCAGTCCAAGTCATTAATGGGAGTTGCTCATAAATTTTTAGTTCCCTAACACACCAGAAATCAGCCGTGGCTGTATACCTTCTCGAAAATGATCTCTACAGTATAAAAATACAGAAAACACATTGCAAAAAACTCCCACTTATTTCATTCTATGAGAAGCTTAACATCATTTTAAATTACAGCTACAAGAAAATGACTGTTGTGTAAGGGTATATGTACTTTCCCCTCCTTCCTTCTCTTCTACACAAATGACTAATAGAAGTTTAAAGCAACTTTCTTGGTGCCATGGGAAGATGAACACATACTGGAATGAACAAGTATAATGGAAGACTAAGCTCCTACATCCCTGATTTTGTAATTAATGTGCAGGTAGCTAAGTAAAATTGTACATGTCTCACCTGAGCAAGTCAGGCAACATATGGGCTGCTCTGCAGCACTTAGGGCACACACACCACTTCTTCTGAGAGCTGAGGCTCATCAGTGAGACAACACTGAGACAAGACAGCTTCTCTTCAGAGCATGAGATTTCCAGTTCTATACACAGTATCGAGAGCTTGGTGCAGCAGGTGCCTAAAACTACACTGTCCTGGGCTGCTTAACTATTGTTACTCAGTTGTGGCAGCAGGGATCCCTCAACCTAGGAAGAGCAACTCCTGGCCTTACTCCCGAACACACTGAATTAATGATGAAAACCCCGGTAGTACCTACACTTCCTCCACTGAATACAGCTGGAATGCAAAACGCATCTTACTTTACACTTCGTAGCAACTCCTGCTCTCAGTCTGACAGCTTTTTCACACTCAAATGTCAACTCTTCCCCCCAACAAAGAGTTCATATATGAGCTGGCTTGTTTCCTTGACATACCAACTATTTGCTAATCCAGTTATGATTGCCCCAGATACACACAGTCCAGTCCTAGAGGGCTCTGCACCACTAGGCACTGCCCGTTTCTGTAAAACACCAGCCTAACAGACCTGCCTGAAGCAGCAAGTCCGTCGGACACCATCCCCTCCTGGTGCAGCCTGGTTTTTTACTATTCCCTCTCCCCTCTCCTGCAAGAGCCCAGCTGCTGAAACACAGTACATGAGAATTGCCTGTCTCTCCTTGTTACCCACCATACCCAAGAACAGCCAAATTCTGAGTATTTGTGGACACCACCCCTCTCTAAATGCAGAGCTGTTTGCAGAGCAGATCCACCCAGCACCCAAGCCCAGGGCATCTCAACAACTTAAAGGATCTGTACAAAACCAGATTACCTTAAAGAGAACCTCACTTGGAGTGCCTCTCAGAGCCTCCCCAAATCGTCCACGACCACTCACTCAGCTCCTGCACCCCAGCTCCCATTCCCTTGGGCTCCTTGCACATCAACTGAATTCTTCTGGTGCCTTTTCACTGACTGCCTCAGCTCCTCAAAGATGCAGCAACAGAGGCCTGAATGTGACAGCAAAAGGAAATGGGGGAAAACCACATCCAATCTGGGTTCCGAAAGACCCACAAAGCAGAGCTCTGATTAGATCTAGGGCTAGCTGCAGTCCAACTTTCAGCTAATACACACCAGTCCTGTCCTTCAGCTAAGAGTGCATCTCCATACCTATACATTCTGTGCATTTTTGCACATAATTCTAGAGATCTACATATAGCTGTGTGGGACAGGAACTGGTATTCACTCAGTTTCTTTACATTTCCTCACTACGTTATGTATCTCTGCATCAGGAATTTTTGAGTTTTTCAAGTGAATTTTTAAGACTCTACCTGCTAGAGGGGTAAAAACCACAACCTTGCCTTATCTTCAGGCCATTGCAGTGTAAAGAAATCCGGTCACTAGAGCACGATACAGTTGCAGAACCAGAGGACTGTTGGAAAAGCACAGCTTAAATTAACTTCTTTATTTTACACATATTTGCCTTTCAGTCTTTCTTACCACACGAATTAGTCAGCAGTTATGACTCAAAAAGTCACTATTTGAAAAACTCTAAAAAATTGTATCCTTGATAGGGAGATGTTAATAATACAGTTTTGTAATACAATTATTTAACATTTTCTTGTTTGCACCAAGGTTCTATTCAATTCCAGCACGTAAAGTTTTATAATGCTTGCTGTAAAAATACCTTCCCATATTTATCCTTGTTTTGGAGTCTCATTTACCATGCTTTGAAGCAACTAGAAGCTCTTGCAATTGAAAAACTTCTCTGAAAAAAATCTGAGGCATCTTTATAACTCAGAAGAAACCCAGAGATCTCCCTCTTGTGGTCTTCTACGTAAACAACCTTAACTAGATTTGTGAGTTCAGAAGTTTCTAAAGAAGTTTTCTTTTCATCAAATATTAACAGAAATTGTAAGTAATTCCACTCAACATATGAAGCGTTCTTCCTAGAAAGAATGAGAAAGAGATTGTTTTCACTTTATTTTTATCTATATGGTATTTTCTTGCAGAAAAACCAGGTATTTAAAACGCAGTGCTGTCTCCTGTATACCACCACTTGAAAGAAAGTATGTTGGGGGAAGTTACAGAACAAAGTAGATGAACAAACCTAACAATGGAGGAGATGTTAGGTTTATATAGGCAAGTGCTATCTAGATGAACATATAAACTGCAGTTCTAAAATGCTCACACTTCAGTTTACACAATGCACATAATGATCTCTACCTTACAGACCAATCTTACTCTTCAAAAACCATAGCGGATATGTAGGAACCCATGCTCACAATTTCCCATGTAATGAGATTAACAAGTCTGACACAAACATAAAAAGAAATTTTGTGCCTTTATTGGAATGGTGTTAGGCTTTAAATACACCAATTTTGATAACCTGATTATTTGGTTTAATTAGAAATGACACTACAGAACTGCATTACTGGTCCAACAGTCTTGTCTTTACTTTTTTTTTTTTTAAAGCAAGAGATAGTATGAAAATGCACCAAGTAATCAGAAAGCACTAGCAGGCATCGGTTAATCCAAGATACTAGCTTCTTAGTTCCAAAAGCACTCGCATTGTATGGAACCCAGAATTTAGACTGGTCATGATTTGCAAGAACTAGTTGCATGAGTCATGACTTTTTTTTTTTTTTTTTTAATTTACTTTCAAGTTGGTCACTGGTAAATTTTTTACCTCAAATATTACAGTTTCTTTAATTCATATTTTTCCTCAAAGTATAAAAAAGTATGAAATATAAACAAGCTCCTGCATTGCACCCATGAAAGGGTACAACGGAAGCATTAGAGAGCTGACTATCTACACACCATCAAATCCCATCAAATCTTGGATAATTCATTAATATACAAAATATCAGGGCACAGAAAGAACTAAAATCCACTTTTTTGTTTTGTTACGCACAGGTTCAAATAATCAATCTAAAGAAAAAACGTGATCATTTTGGCTTTCCACTACATCCGCATGTTGAGACACTTTATTAAAATAATCCTGCTTAATTGCGTTTGGTCTTTTTCTTATTGTCAAGTCATGTTTGTTATCTTAATACCAGCCATCAGACAAACAAGTAATCAGAAAGACTTCTCCTCCTCCTCCCCACCTCCCTAACCCTGACCCCTCCAAGGTCAGTTTTAAGACATGACTCCAAACACAGGGTTGTGACGACAGATGCTAGGACCAATCTCTTCATAATCTTTTTTGGTATGGCATACTTGGTAGAATTCAGGCTGTAAAGGAAAGAAGAAAAAAAAAAATTAGGCAGTGGTTCTACACCTTCTTTTAACAATATAAACATTTATGCAGCAAATGGAAAAAACCAAATACAGGTAACTTGGAAGTCCTGAAATTAACATTACATCACGCATGGCTGAACACCAATGCAAACAGTGTATTTGGGCACAAAACTAAAATGCAGTATTTAACAACTCAAATCTGTAATTCAGTTTTCATTTGCTCTTTCAAATCTTTAGTCTAATGCAAAAACTTCAAAGGGCACAGGGAGGGTATATTTCCTATTTCACGCCTATCAGAAATCCCCCAACTACATTTAATATGAAGTGAAAGAGAGATGAGAACTCCAAAAGCATAGCCAGAATGACTAAAACATGCTCAGCTTTATAGCTAACTTACTGTGGAAGCCAGCATTGATCCTCCAAACCAAACAGCATATCTTTGCATATGGTGTGTAATGACTTGTACATCAATGGGCTTAGGCTGTAAAAGGAGGGGAAAAAAAAAGAAAAAAAAAAGGAATACATTAAAGGTCACTATTTCTGGCAAAAATTAAATCTTCTTTAAAAGAAGTGTATATTCCAAACTTACTTTTCACGTTAGTATTTTCTTAAATGCTGGGTATGTAAATTTACAATTATAGCATCAGATTTTCTCTTGTACAACCCAGACTAAGAAATAGCTCTTGCTTATACGTCGCCAGTTACCTACTTATCAGACATTAAGAGATACTTGCATTCACACCAATTTTCTCCCAAGAGCTCCACTACAGTGTTCCTCTCCAATTACCCATGTTCTCTTTTCTGCTGAGTTTCTTGAGGGACTGTTTATTTATGCAGTTGTAAGAATACATCCATACTACTTAGCCCTTTCAAAAAAACACTTTAGAAAGCTAATTTTTAAGTTTCATGTCATTATTTTAACAAAGCATCAGTTGCAGATTGAAAGTTTATCTAGGACCAACACAGAGTCATGTTTTTCAAAACTACAACACTCATTCCAGTTAGCCACTTTCCCTCCATATCCACACAAACCTTCACTCCTTACTTGTGCTTATCAAAAATGGCAGTGTATGTAACAGTTTCAGAAATAATTTGTTTGTTCCAGTACAACCTGTTGAAATTTGAACAATTTGAAACAGTATCTAAATTATTTTTTAATACATTTGCAAAATTCAAGCCAGTGATTACTTGCAGTGCCTAGCACTCTGAAGAAGAAAGAATTGCATCAGATTTCCTTATTCACACCCTGCTTCCTTACCAAGTGGTGTAAGTCTAGTAAGGAGAACTGAGAATAAACCAGGTTACCTCAACTAGAGAACTATATATAACTAAAATTTCAGAGTTGCCTACATGGCATGTTATGAAGCTATACTGGGAGTTTTAAAGATTGTTTGAGCTCATCTAGATAGATTACTAGATCATCTAGCTAGATTATTAAAAATAAATGAGGAAAATCACTTCAATCTTGCCTTAAAAGGAAAAACACACAAAATTTTTATCTCTACTGGTATATTTTATGTATGCAGAGTCAACAGAAAAAACACAAAAGTTAGATCAGAGGTCAAAAGTGGAAAGAACACAAATTAAGGATCATGCAGTTTAGTGAAAACATGAAGTCATTTCATAGAATCATAGGATAATTTAGGTGGGAAGGGACCTCAGAATGTCCCTAGTTCAGCCTCCTGGCTCAAAGCAGAGTCAGAGTCATCCATGAGGTCAGAGGAAGTTATTCAGAGTTTTATCCAGCTGAATCTCAAAGACCTCCAAGGTCAGAGACTACACAACCTCTCTGGGCAGCCTGTTCTAATGCCTGATCACCTCCACAGTGAAAAAGTTTTCCATTTTATCCAAGCTAAACCTCTTTTATTTCAATTTATACCTGCTGACTCTCATGCGCCCATCACTCAGCACTGTCAAGGGCCTGGTCCTGCTTTCTCGATAATCTTCCCACCTACACCGAGGGGCTGCTATCAGGACTCCCAAAGCCTTCTCTTCTCTAAACAAGCCAGTTCCCTCAGTCTTTCTTCACAGGACAAGTGTTCCAGTCCTCTGACTACCCTGGTGGCTTGACAATGAGCTTGCTCCATCTCTCCTAAGTTCAAAAGACTGAGGACAATGATTTGCAACTAATCAATAAGCACTAAGCACAAAAAAAGCTGGGGAGTGATCAACTGTTTTTACATAACAGGCATAAGTCCCCCCATCCTTTCATTAGGTGAGACTGATTCTGTTCAATAATAAGGGACAGGCAGCACAAGTGCATACCTGGGGAAATAGTACTGTAGCTTCCTACAATGAAAGGATTATATAAATATTTTCCAATACCAGTCTACAGTTCTCTACAACATAAAAATCTCTGAGAAGCTTCTATAAAAGAACTTTAAATGAAAATAAAAACATTCCAACAAACAAGAACATCATTG
>VYZV01044763.1:151269-163006 GCA_013401275.1 Pandion haliaetus | reverse complement strand
CCTGACTGTGTCCGTCACCACGGGCTGCAGGGTAATCTCTGCTCCGGCGCCTGGAGCACCTCCTCCCCCTCCTTCACTGACCTTGGTGTCTGCAGGGTTGTTTCTCTTACAAGTTCTCACTCCTCTCTCCACTGCTGTTCCACCACTGGGGGTTTTTTTTGCCCTTCCTAAATCTGTTATCCCAGAGGCACTACCACCATTGCTGATGGGCTCAGCCTTGGCCAGCGGCAGGTCTGTCTTGGAGCCAGCTGGCATTGGCTTCATCGGACATGGGGGAAGCTTCTACCAGCTTCTCACAGAAGCCACCCCTGTAGCCCCCCCGCTACCAAAACCTTGCTACGCAAACCCAATACAGCTACAAATGCCAGATGCTTAGTGGAAGGTGCACTGACTTCTATAATAAGCAATAATATGTTTTTTAAAATAAACTTCTTCATGGCTACCACTAATTACTCCTCACAGTGCACTATTAAAAAGATCTCTTTTTTAAAAAAAAATAAAAAATACATGGGATATTCCTTGTAATTATCCAGAAATACATGAACTAAACCATCAGAATTAAGATTGTTGGTTTTAGGCTTATTTTTGTTCACCTTTAATAGATTTAGTAGTTCTTGAATCCCTGTATCTCTGGACCATAGTTAAAAAAAAAAAAAGGCATTGCAGGAGCCTATGCACAGGACACCCTTGCATAGGCTGTATATGATGTATGTGTTAAAGGCAAATAAGTATACTTGTTTTACTGTCCCAGTCCTATCCCATTTGCTCTCTCTCCTCTGGGATAGTGTATTCAGCTGTGATTTCTACTCCTAGAGGAGACTTTTATATAGTCTGTTTGACTTATATTAGTTTGTCCAGTCATTTAACTTGCATTTAGTCTGTTAATACTGTCATTTCTAGCCCATACAAAATGTTAGGCTGAATTTACAATTTTTGTTTTAGTGTTCTCTTGGTTTATGCTGCTTAGCAAGTGACTTATATTTGTGAATTTCACAGGCTTATTTTGTCTGTGAAATTAGTATGCTGATCCTTTGTTTTTGAGATCTAGAGACTAAAGGTCCTAAGTGAAAATTAAGAAGAATAAAACTGAAGAGCAATGAAAAACTGGATTTGAGTCTGGGAACTGAATTGCTTTGCAAATGTAAATCAAACTATCTGAAGTGTTGTCATCAAGTTTAAATATTGATTACATGCTTTGTACTATGGAACTCTCTTAAACTCAGTCATCAGATTTGAATGCATGTGAGGTTTTTTGGGTTTTTTACATTTTTCTTTCCAAGATCATTATTGAGCCATGGTGTTGTGTTTATCAATTTTTTTTTTTTTTCAGGCTTTCATCAGACCCTTTAGAGAACATCATATTGACCCTACAGCAATTACCAGACATGATTTTATAGAGACCAATGGAGACAACTGCTTTATGACACTAGTCCCGTTGGCAAACATGGCATACAAATTTGTTTATTTTTCCACAGGTAAGCTGTTACTTCTGTCTTATGCAGATTTAGCATTTTTGTTGATATTTAAATGAACATTTGTCTGTGTGAAGTTAGGAGGAATTAATGAATGTGAGATGACAAGTAATAGCTGTTGGAAGCATGATGCTCCTGGGAGGAGGGAGGGAAACTTTCTTCTTGAAGGTGTAGCAACTAGAAGGTGGGACAGCTATATTCTCTAGATAGCAGATAATTTGTGGCTGAAGAGTCCTGCAAAGAAGCATTAGAAGTTACAGTAAATACTCTTTTTATAAGAGGGATCAAACTGTGTGCATATAGGGAAACTCATTGTTCTAACATGTATAAAAAATGCTTCATCTCTGTGTAGAAGTACTTTATTTGTAAACTAGAAGTGCAAGAATTAAAGGACTAATTTAATTTTATAGGTGGTAAACTCATTTTAACTTCCTGTTTATGACAAGTTGACAGATGTTGGCACTTACCAGCCTGTCTTGTGACATTCTGGAATTGCTTATGGCTCACTGGCTCTCATGACACTTCTGCCAAAGCACCTTTGTTGAGGCCTTTGTTATGTCCTCCATCACCAGGCAGCTCTGTCTAGGCAAGACATCATTTTCCTCATAGAGATTTACCTTTTCATAAATGGTATTTAAAGATACATATCTTGTTTTGCAGAGGCATTATATGAAACATGTCCTTGGGAGTGTTATGTCTTTGCCCTTATCATCTTCATAACCATGACGAACCAGATTCACAAGTGGTCGCACACGTACTTTGGTCTTCCACGCTGGGTCATATTTCTACAGGACTGGCATGTTATCCTGCCACGGAAGCATCACAGGATCCATCATGTGTCTCCACACGAGACATACTTCTGCATTACAACTGGTACTGCCATCTGGTTCATACTGCAAGCTCTCTTTAGTAGTCTAGTGCAGTTCTCCTGGCAACATGTAATTTAGTGACAGCCTATTAAACACCTACAAAATGACATAGTGAAGTTAACTGTGCTCTTAGCTGCACAAGCTCTTAGCAAAACTGTAGTTTTTGTTGCATAAAAAACGTGGGGGGAAGATTCATGATTGGCTAAAAGGTAACTTTTCAGCCTGATAGGGTAGTCAGTGGTACTGAGATACAATTGTGTGATACCTTGGTAAACTCGTGCTAGTAATGGATTTTGTTCATTGAAGTCTTAAAGCTGCTATTCCTTCAAAAGAGCCTACCATCTGCAAGTGCAACACCTTGAATGCTCATTTCTAAAGCAAGGCTTCTGGATTTTCAGCATTCATTCATTCTGATTTGGGGCAGAGGAGTGGACAGGCTTGCAGAAAACTGGATTTACGTTCCTCTTGCATCTATATTCAATTTTATGCCCACTGTACAGGCAGGTATACTCAGTCACCAGTGTTGCACAATCTTGAATAAGTCATCAAATTAATGAAACAGCTGGAAATAAACCACTCTGGTTCTTCATTCTGTCGTTGGCTTTGACCAACAGTTTGTCTGGTTTGAAATCTCTGCCAAGAAACAAATCTAGTTCTCATATCCAGAATGTCATGTAAAAACACGGTACAATTAAGAAGTGTAACTTGACAGATGATGGCAAAAATCTTGCCACCCTAAGACCTTTTATTGAGTCCTATTATGTTCTGAAAATTTAAGCCTGACCATTATTAGCAGTCTTGGGCTAGTTGTGGTTTATTTATCATTAAAAAAAAAAAAACAAAACCAAAAAAACCCATGTGCTTCAGTTCACTCCATGCTTTTTCTAAGTGTTCATACCATACTAGCCTGACATAACACAGCATGATAGACTGTGTACTTGGATTTTCCAGTGGAGGAAAGTGTTTCTGCAGCCCTAATTCTCTTTCTTCTAGGGTAGAAGTGAGGAGGCAGACAGAAATATGCAATCAATATGCTATTTAAAAGGGGGCCTTTACAGAATAAAATAGGACTAGTTACTGTAATGCATTTGTTAGTGGCTTAAGAGTAGACAGCCAAGTCCAAAGAATATACTTGGTTTCAGAGTTGACCTGTGTACCTAAATGTCTGCCACTGTATCATTGCCAGGGAAGGTGTCAGATAACGGAGCTTTCTGGCATTCCCAGTGCTAAAGCTTTTGGACTGACCGCCATTTTTAGACACCAGGAAGGAGTCATCCATTCCTTGAGGGGTGATGGCTGTGTTAATGAGAATTGCATGGGCTGACTTCCTAAAGGGCATCAGTATATAGTGAGTTAAGTGGAGCTGCAGGATCGCAAGTGAGCTAGGGAAGGTCATGTCCAACTACAGAAGGTCTCTGAAAACAGTGCCTGTTTCGACAGGTTGTTAAAGCTGTAGTTGTGTCGGATTAGGAACAATCTACCTCTAGAAATACGATATTGTTCAGCAGTGAATATCCTGAATGTTCTCTCCCTTTAGTATTTCTGTCCCATAGTAGCTATACATGTAGTCTAAGACATTACCAGCAAGAACAGTTGTTTTCCTTCTGCTGGCTGTCACTGCTGTAGAGATGGTACTCAAATCTGGCAGAGCTGGCTCTGCAGCAGCTTTCCCATGTTCCAGTCTTGCTTGTGCTATCCTGCATTTTAGCTCTTTCCTCTAACACTAGCCTCTGCTGCTAGCTCACTGTTTCCATTGAGATAACTTCTTCATTACTGCCTCTTCTTTGGTTTTGTTGTCTTCCATTTTCCAGAAGTGTACATGGAGTAAAGTATAACGTGTGCTTATGGAACATTTCTCTAAGTGTGGGATAACTAATATAACCCTGTGTATATCCATCTCTTCCAACATCTGGTTGTAGGAAAACTTCTACAGGGAAATAACATTTCCTGGTGCTGATTTCTTTTGATTTTCCTAGTTTTACAATTGTTGTGGTTTAACCCCAGCCAGCAACTAAGCTCCCCCAGTGGAGGACAGAAAAGGAAAAAAATAATGGTAATAATAAATATAATAATAATAATAGAATTGGAATATACAAAACAAGTGATGCACAATGCAATTGCTCACCACTCACCAACTGATGCCCGGTTAGTTCCTGAGCACCGATCCCCTCTGGCCAAGTCCCCCCCCCCAGTTTATATACTGGGCATGATGTCACATGGTATGGAATACCCCTTTGGCCAGTTTGGGTTAGCTGCCCTGGCTGTGTCCCCTCCCAACTCCTTGTGCCCCTCCAGCCTTCCTGCTTGCTGGGCACGAGAAACTGAAAAATCCTTGGCTTGGTATAAACATTACTTAGCAACAACTGAAAACTTCAGTGTGTTATCAGCATTCTTATACTAAATCCAAAACATAACACTATACCAGCTATTAGGAAGAAAATTAACTCTATCCCAACTGAAGCAAGGACAACTATTTAATAAAAGAGGCCTAAAGTTACTGTGTAATAAAACCCTGTGAAATTGCTTCTTTGTGTACTCTCCTATTAGTTACATATAGTTAGGTTGGCATCAAAATACAGTATCAGAAAATCAAGTTAATGTACTAATTTAATATTGTAAAAGTGAGACATAATGCTCTTCTGAATTCACGGTGAGGTCTATTAAGCTGGCATGAGTTCCAGCCTCACAGTCTGTACAGTGCAGCATTTCTACAAACCATTCAGAATACCCTAAATCTATAGGCTAGGAAGGATGCATTAAACTCCTGTTGCATGCAGAACATGATGGCACTTACTGCTGTTTTTACATAAAATGGTAAAAGCCTGTCCCACATCACCCCTGTTACAGCCTCTCTGGTTACTGGGAAGCAGAACGCCCTGATAGCAGAGTTGTACAGCTTTGGGAGTGTGCTGCTAGCGGTGCTGCTCTTTTAATTCGGGAAGTGTCCAACGTCAGCTACCATTAAAGGCAGCATGATACTACAACAGGATTTCCCCATCATAGGCTTTGTTAGCAATCAGTTATGCAAAATTTAACTTTGCCCAGGGAGAGCATGTTACATTTAAGTACCTTAAAAATAAAAACTGATGTTGGAACTATCTAAACATGAGGCTTTTTTTAAGAAAAAACTTTTTGTCTGCTGAGCCTTAGTTAGTGGTGTTTAGGTCCCAAACAGAAATCTTTATTTTTATTTTTTTTTATTATTTCTTTTTTTCTAAAAACTGTGGCATTGATAATGTATTTGAGATTTCAGAGCCATGTTGTGTGTATTTACTTCCCTGCTGAACTACCCAATGAGAAACACAGGGAAAAGCCCAGCTGGCTTTGATGGGGAAACTTATTGGGGGGAAAATAGCTGAAATTGTTGGGTTGGGGTTTTCGTTTGGTTCCTTAAATTTCAATACTCAAAGGTGCTACTAATGCAAATGTCTTGTTTCTAGCATAAATCATTCAGCTTGATGGTCTGCTTTCTGATAGCTTTGCAATGGCCATAGAGTAGTCCACCTCTGAACTCCCTTTACATTTACCTTGTGTTTAATTAAAAGAATGTTATTAAATAAACATTGCGGGGCATTGAACTTTGGGTGCTATGACAAACTAATCCTTTTCTTCCTTTGCAATCACTTAGGTTGGCTGAACTATCCATTAGAGAAGATAAGATTCTGGAGGTGTTTGGAGAACATTATCCAAGGAGTTACCGGGGAGAAGCCAAGAGCAGATGATATGAAATGGGCTCAGAAAATTAAATAACTTTTGCCAGCCTTCTGCAATCCTTAACTTGTTGCCAATGGTTTTTTTTTAAAAAAAAATATAAAGCCATCAGCCAAATTGAAGACCTGCAAAGAAGTAACAGACTCTAAAGCACAAACTAAAAAGTGCTAACACAGACTGTAATGAAAAGAACTAATTCTTAAAACAATACTTGAAATGAAGATGATTACTCTTACTGAGCACCTTTTTGTTTAGCTATGTCTGCTTACATCTTAGAAAATGCTTCATCACTGTATCTCATAAGGCTATCAGGCAAGCCAGAAGGCAGGACAGTCACTCCATTGGTACATGGTGGCATAGTAAACATGTGTTGTATCAACATTATTTAACAGTTCAAAAATAGCTTGTTGCCTATGACCTATAGGGGGAACGGTGACAACAGTTTGTCACTTCATGTTTGTGTCCAAACATGTTGCATGAAAACAGTGTGTCAGAGTAATGGAAGCCTATAAAATCATCACTGTTCAATGCACTTAGTGAATGATAGACCTCTGTCTTCGCTATCATGTTAAATCTAATCAATGTGATGTGGAACAGACTTCGAGAATCCCACTCCACCAGTGGGACACGAATCCTCAAGTGTCTTCAGCTTCCCTTAAAATAAAATTGTTCTACTCTCTACGTGGAATTGAGCAAACTGTTTCTGCATAAGCCTTCAACTTAACAAGCCTCTGAGGAGAGGGAGGGCACCCAGTACAACACATGCTCGCATTTGTTCATGTGGAGTGCTCGCTGATGAGTCTTCTATTAAGTGTTTCCTACCCTGACAATAAATGTTTAAAATAGTTCTAGCATTTGGGCACATTGCAAATAGCTGTATTCAAGAGCTCAAGGTATCAAGCTTGTAATGTTAGAAGGGAAATGTCAATGACTGGTGTTTTGGGTTTTTTGGGGGTTTTTTTGTTGTTGTTTTTTTTTTTTTTTTTAAGGTGCTTGCTTGTTTCTGTAAATAATATAAAGCCTTAATCTTTTCTGGTGTAATGGAATAATATTTTAATGTGATGTTTGAATGTATATAATATATTTATAACAAAGCAGTTGGATAATACTAATCATGTTTGTTAAGTCTTGTTGCTGTTCTTCATTCATGCATTGTCAACACTTAGTCCAAGAACTTGATCACTGGTTGCAAAATGCTTCATGCTCTTCCAGCCACCTGAAACACTTTGCAGCCTGTTAAGTCTTCTTTGGGTTGAAGTGATCAATTTTTTGTCAGCATTGTAGGAGCTTGACACTATATTATGCCAGACTTCAACACTTTTCAAGAAGTCCAAGTAATTCTGTTTTGGATGCTAAGGAGTAACTCTGCTGGACTGCAGGTGGAGAAGTTCCCCTAAAAACATCCAACAGGAATTTGATCAAGTTAATGTCATTTGGATCTTGTTTAATTCTTTCCTAAATGGAAGCTTACTGATGGTCAAACCTAAGACTATTTCCCTTCCCTGGCTGTAAATTGTGTTGAATTCAAACTGTCTTTTCCTGAAGAGCATGGTAAGGTGTTTTTGAGTCACAGGTTTAGACTGACCTTGATCTCAACTTCTTCAGATATGATGGACCACAACTTCTGAAAGGGTTGGGACTTGGCAACTCTCCTTCAGTGGAAACTGCTGAATGCAGATGTGTCTGAGCTGAGTTCTGCAGATTAAAATCGCAGGTGGTACCTCAGGTAGAAAATATTTAATGTGTTTAAAAGTTTCAGACTCTTGGAGAACTTTATAGCATTCCATGAAACTATTGTCAATATCAGGTCTCTATGTAGCTTTGACAGTAAAGAATACTTCCACTTTAGTGGGAGTCTCAAAATGCATTTAGTTGAAATTGGAGGAAGGAGGAGGAATACTCCTTTAATGCTGTTATTGTGGAAGATGGGTGTGTGATTTCATACTATGTTTGGTGAAAAGATCAGGTTTTCCCCTTTTTCTCCCACCCATGCTGCCAAGGCTTTTGATAAAGGCAGCCATGTATAAGAACACAGAGCACCTGGGGGAGCAGCCAGGAAGGTTGCAGGCTTGGTTAGGGAAGATTGTTGCAAGCTGGCAGGTTCTTTGTTAATTATTGCTTACTTTTCCCAGAGCTGGGTGTTTAAGAGGTGTGATTCTGTGCCAAACCTGTTCACTCAAAGTTGTTCCTAGAAGTAGTTTTGTCTCTACTTGTTTTAGTTTCCTGGCACTGACTGTTTAGCTTTATATTAAAAAAAAAATTGAGATGTGAATATAAATTTGGGTGGGAAGAAAGGTAACTTCCGCTATTGTGGAAGTCAGTGTGGCAATCATTACTCTGAATCAGTGAAGTTAGATCTGTTAATATTTGCTACTTGTGGCTGAAACTTACTTTAAATTTCTCTGGCATAACAGGTGTGACAGGTGTTGAACTGAATATATGCTGAATGCTGGTGAGGTGGGGATGCAAACTACCATGTGTCCCGAGCAAAGAATGCTTCTTCCTCTTCTCACCTTCCAGTGTGAGTGTCCTGCAGTTTTAGAGGTGTAGCAATGCTTAGGAAACAACATCTATTGCTGTGAGTACAAAGAACCGCAGTAGTTATTTCTGCCATCTTGACAGAAGTTTAAACTCATGCCTGCTTCTACCTTGAGACTCCCATAATCTGTATTCTAACAGATCTGTAGTCCTGGCCTTGTACTTTTCTTCCCCTGTCCCTCACTTTCGACCCCAGTTTGAGTTAAGTAAACCAGTGTCAAAGCCCGGTATGCTCAGGGCTCTGGTGTAAAACAGCTTTAAGCACTAAATGCTTTGAGAGCTCATCTCTTACTGCAAATTTAAATGCCAAGTGAACAGAGTGGTGCAGTGTATGTAATAAATGGATTTGAAGCACATAAATTACCGGAATTTGTACTTCAAGAGTGCTATTAAAGGCAATTGCTGTTGCCCAAACCTTTCTCAGCCACTTGATCTATAGTCTTACTGGAAACAAATCTGAGCTACTAATACTGGTGGCTGCTGGGATTATCTATCTGTTAATCTTGTTTAATTATGAGAAACTGGGACAGCAGTTAATCGCTGGATGCTGTTTTACATGCTGACGCTGTGCTTGACTCCTGAGGCAGCTCTTGTTCAGAGTGACTCAATACTCCCGACATGGCTGGCATCTCCCAGAGTCCCATATTCATGTTGCTGTTCATAAAGGCAGTGGTGAGGGGCATGGCTTGTGAGCAAGTTCTGGTATTGTAATCCTTGATCTTTCCCTCCCTGCTGTGAGTTGAGGTGTATCTTAAAGCTCCCCACTCCTTAGAGGAAGGTTAATGCATGAATTGGCTTGTTCTTTGGTCTTCAGTTGGTTTCTGGAAACTGTTCCAGCCATGTAAAGTAGTGGATGCTTCTGTAAAATCAGTACCGCAGTTCTGGAGCAAAAAGCTGCATCTTCTTAACAGATGTAAATCTGGCTTAAGATAAATTTTTCTTAAATTGATTAGGAACAGATTAGAGCTAAAGGAGAATAAGGCACTCCTTTTAAACTCCACAGAGATGGCCTGCATTTCACTTTAACCAAATGCTTTTAAAAGCTATTTGATTTCAGTCTCTCACCTCCACAGAAAGATGCGGAGTATCCTGCTCCCTCGACCTTCAGGAGAAGGTCTTTCAGGCCTTCAAATTCTGCCAAGTCTGTAGTTGCCCTCCAGCTGGCTGGCTACTTGTGATGATGCAAGGGCCTGGCAGGAGCAGATGTATTTCTTTACGTGTATCTGGCATTGCAGAGGTCGTACAAGCAGAGCTGTTTGGGGACTCATCTGCAAGGGGAAGCACTGCACTGTGGTAACTCAGGAAAATTACTGCAAAGTGCCTTAAAATCCCACTCTGCTTTTTCTTAAGCTAGTCTTCAGGACGGCCTGATGGGCTTGGGTTTGGTGTTTGCTTTGAAGTTCCCATGAACGCGTTTCAAACTGCTCAGCTTTCTGATGTCTTTTGACTTCTCCAGTTTTGTTTCATTTTGCTGCTGGACCAAGTTATCTGCATTCTGTCCTCTCGTCTGCAGTCTTGACCTGTCTGCTGCCTCTGTGAAATACTGGGGACAAAAAAGGAGAAACCCAGCTCAGAGCTAGTGTTTGCTGGAATAAACGTGAGGCAGTCGCATCACTCAAGGGAAGGGGGTACTCTTTAAGGCAGCCTATAGACCACAAGTGCATTGACAGAAGTGTGTCTTTCTGGCATGTTCTTGTTCTGCGCTATTTAAAAAGGGGGGAAAAAAAAAAAAAGCTCAAGAACTGGTTTGACCCACAGCTGTTTGCACAAGACAGCAGAGCCAGCATCAGCAGACCTGCCTTTATGAGACAGGGCCAAACTAGGAGGTTTTGGCTCAGGTGCAGCATCTGTCTGTCTGTAGTACTGGAACTTGACTAGCAGCAGGCCTAAAAAGTGGAAGGGGAGCTCTGGTTGGTAGGGGTTTAAACTAGTCACCCTCCCCCCAAAGCCGGAGTGAGAGGGACTCTGGCAGCTTGATACCGACTGTCGCTCTCCTGGTGTGCTTAGCAGCAGCAGGGGCTCCTGCAGACTGCTGCCCCATCTCCTGGCCAGGTTTACGGAGCTCCTATGCCACCTAGCTGCTTTGCTTTTGTCTTCCTATTGCCGCTCTCAGCTATGTATGTCCAAAATGCGGTATTAGAATTAAATTAAATAAAATCCAACCGCTAAGACTGGCATCGCTATTTTAAAGTAGCTTCAGGGAATAATTGATAGAACCAGTACCTTGGCTCTGTTTGCTGCTAAAAGCTGAGTATGTTAAAGTTGACTTAACTGGGTAAATGGCTTAAAATGCAATGGGTCTCCAAAACATTTTGTTTTGTAATTGTCTCTGCAAATTTTTGTATGATGTCTTGGAGTACAGGTTTTGGAATATGTGTTGCAAGACACAGCAGAATTAATTTTCTTTTCTTTTTTTTTTTTTTTTAACTATACTAACTGGAGAGGGATAAGGGAAGATGCACTGTTGATTAAAACACAGCATTGTACATCTTCCTGATGTTCCTTATGTCTCTTCTGGCTACAGCTCTTCATTAACATCAGCTAGTTTAGGCCTGAAAATACTTTTCACTGCCATGTATCGGACGACAGCAACCTCCTGAAACACAGTAAGCGCCCTGTGGATGTGCTGCATGTCCCCTGTTCTGCAGAGAGGATGGCCTAGCTCCTGCCCTCAGACCCTGTGCCTGTCTGTGTGCTGCTGCACTCTGATCCCGGACCGTAACCCCGCCGGGCTGAGGGCCCTTACCCCCGTTTGCGTGTTCCCGCAGCCCGGGGTCGGGCTGTGTGCGGCTGGAGTGGCGATTACTGGTTGTCTGTCAATGTTGGATGGTGACAGGCAGCAAATTAAATGACCCTGCTCGGCTTGCCCTCGCTCAACCACCACAGGAAGAAGTTGGGGATGCAAATGCATGAACGGCGTCAGATCACTACAAAGTGACTGTGAACATTTGTAAAGCAGTAGGAGAGTAATGCTGTTCGTGTTCTGGCCGTAATGAACATAGTTCGCCAATTATTCGTATTAATCGCATTTGAGTTTTATGGGCTGGTAAACGCTTGAGAGCGTGCTGGTGTTTCAGAGCTCGCTGGGGTTGCTTTCCCCAGGGTTACCTGCCGGGGCGGGGCGGCCGCAGCCCCGGCCGGGGGGGG